>BCLH01002564.1:0-21708 GCA_001602315.1 Zoysia pacifica
TGCTTTCAGGTTTGCGTCGGATCTTCTCGGACTTCGACAACAGATCATTCGTATTAGCTAATTATACCATCCGTTGGAATATTAAAGTTCCTGCTTAGAATATTGTTCTTCGTATTTTAGAGAAACTCCTCAAAGTAAGCACTCCATATGTTTTTCAATCCTACTAGTTAGCTAGAATAATACTGTTTTAGTGTTTTATGTCCTCATTCAGTTTTCTTTTTTGTTGCCTAGGTAGGAATACTTGTGAGAAATATAAAGAGTAGTGAAAGTTGCGTCATTTTTTGTGCGACCAAGCTTATTTAGCACCAACAATTAAATTGGATATGTGATAATCTTTATTTTTATGCAAAAAACCTAAGAATATGTTGAACCATCACAAATTTAAAGTCATCATGACATTCCAAATGCTTTATTCAGCATCGGAATTCTGTTCTAAATTAGTGCTAAACAAGTGGCAGGTTTCATTTCGTGAAAGATACTATTGTATCTTGCTGAAGCGCAATGGATCGAAATGGTTGAGCCCAAATGTCAAATCATTGATATTGTTACGGAGAAAGAAACTAGTCAACAATTAGTCGTAGCTATACAAAACGCATTAGTCCATTCGTAGAAGTGGATGCATGAGGCTTGGGAAGCAAAAAAATATATATATATATAGCTGACAGTTTGGGCAAAACTATTTTCAAGCTTCCAATCAAGCAAGCAGGGAACGTTAATTAATTTCCTATCCCTCAAACGAAATGAAATAAGACTAGACCAATATTGGAGTAGAAATGGGACTAACCTTTGGACGTATTCACCAAGGGCACGAGCGTGACCATGTCGTGGCTTGTGGCGAAGAAGACATTGTTCTCGTACCTGATGTCGCAGCGCACACCAAGGATCCGGCCGCCCACCCGCCCCTTCAACCACGTGGGCACCTGGCCGATGAGCCCGGCGAGGCACCTCCGACACTGCGTCGGCGTCAGGTCAGGCGTGCACTGCGCGAGGGCGTACACGTTCATCCTCTCCGTCGGGAACCCGGCCTGGCCCGTGCCGTACCTTTCCGTGGCGTTGCTTGCGGCGTCGGCCACGGCGCCGACGAGGCGCACCACCAGGTCGCTGAACGCGGCGGTGCTCCCGTCGGACACGTTGTTCATGTTCCACGCGACGCTCTCCGGCAGGTTGGACCCCCCTTCCCCGGCTCCCGCGAGGAAGTCCCGGTCCGAGAACCGGAGCTGGCACTGGTCGTGGTACACGGTCACGTCGCTGCTGAACGGGCAGTAGTTCTCGGCGTCGCGGAACCGGGCCTCGAGGCACGACGCGCACGTCACGCCCGTGTAGTCCCCGCGGCAGAGCACGAGCCCGTACGCCGTGTCCGGCGCCGCGCCGAACGTCCCCGCCGAGAAGCCGCGCGACGCGGAGGCGTTCGCGGGGAGCGCGGCGGCCAGGCTGGCGAGGTTAGCCGCGAACGTGCTGTTCGGCAGGTACGTCCGCCGGACAGCGGTCGAGTTGCAGAAGTACGAGAACGGGTTCACCACCGGCACGGCCCCGCCGCCGCCGTCGCCCGCCGCCGGGGACGGCGCGAGGAGGAGGATGAGCAAGAGGGCGACAAGCATGGCAGCTTGGCGGTGCTGAGGTAGGGAGGGTGGGAGGACACGTTGGGTGTCTCGGGAGGCTAGCTAGTAGCTACTGCCAATCGCCAACGCTGCTGCGCTCAGTTATACGAGCACCCAATCGAGGGATTAGAACAGTACAACTACTGCCATAGAATAATACGGGCATGGGGTTTGGTTAATGTGGCGTCGTTAATTAGCCAAGGCCGAGCTAGCTGCTTGCCAGTGACAGTGAGAGCGTCAGGGGCAGAGCCTGATGGAGGCAAACTGGGCACCGGCCCCCCTTGATTTGATTTAAGAATTTTCTTTAAGAAATTAGTGCACTGCAATGGCAAAAGGTGTAAATCAAGATAAAAAACGTGAAAATTGATTGATGACAGCAAATGAAAGTGATCTGCTTCAAGTTTTTTTCCCTCATCTCGTTGTTTATAGCTGTCAAATTTCTTCTGGCTAGAGGTTGAAGAAGCTATTGTAGCAGTCGGCCCCCCTCTCTCTCTATTTGGATTCACGCTCCGCCACTGGAGAGCGTATGTTAGCTTAAGCTTGAGATGGTTGACCTGGAAAACCAGCTGAGATCACTGAAGAAAAGATTGGCTGCCATGCAATTTATCGAAAACTTTGAAACGTCATGCTAGCTCCTTTGGCTGTAGCTGCTCCTGCAGCTGATGGTTTCTTTACAGTGAATTGTATAGTTTACGGAGGACGATGATTGAAGGATGAGTGAGTCTGACGTGTCACAGCTTTTCTTAAGGATTTTGTGGGGTCGAGAGATTTATCAGATGTGGATCCTGTCCTGTGAGACAGGCAATTCGATTGCGCAAGCTGAGGTAGCTACTGGAGTAGCCAATTTTGTTTTAGCAGTGGAGACGCACTTGGCATTGACAGATAATCAAACTGTAATGTCTCGTAAAAAAATGGGAACCTCTCACTGACTCCGCTGATGAGTTGGTCGGTTCATGCATGCGTGATGATCAGCCAGATTTGGAAGTTTTCAGCTCCAACATGTAGATGCCGGCCCTGTGACAGGCCACCTCTGTTCCTTTTTTTTTTTTGTGCATATATAGCTTGGTTTGGAATTAGAGTAATAACAGTTTCTGTTTGTTCTTTCCTTGCTGAAAGGGCCTTGGGTTTGGGGTTTACTGCAGAAATGAAGGGTTGATGTTTTCCTTAAAATATGAAAGGGTGATACCATGATCTAGTTTAAACTTTGTGCGTGTTTGCGAGTTACCCATAAAATTTTAAATAGATTTGGGTTCGTGGGTATGCCCACTTGCATCCCTACATGATCAAGCTGAGAAGAGAGAAAGAAAAAAAAAGAGCCACCGCTGATGTAGTTACTTTTGCAATGCGCAATACTGCTAGTATGAGAAAACTGATATTTGGCATTCCAAATCTAAGTACTGGCATTACTTTTTTCCACCTACAACTAGTACTAATATTGCACTTTTCTCCAACTAATATAGTTTTTTAAATTTTTATTGTAAGGATAAGATTTTGAGTTAAAAGTAAAGTTGATTTGTTATCCTAATCAGAATATTTACGAATGAGTAAGTAGTTTTTCCTCTTTAGGGCTCGGTTTCAACATAATTACAGGGAGATATATTGGAAGGGATGAATCATTGTTCATTAGATGAGGATTTAATCCTCTTTCGTTCCACTCCAATCTCTTCCAACGTCAACCTAACCGAATGAAGTTCTAAGAAGTATGACTATTGACTAGTTTTTGACAATGGAATAAATCCCTGTGCCTCTTTCGGTGAAAGGGGAATGTAGTGGTTTTGTACCTTTCAAGATTGACTATAGTCAATAATATGGCCGGCCAGATTAACAAGCTGATTCTCCACGCTTTTAAGTTTAAAAATAAGGAAATAATTGCTCGAGTACGTGCAATTTGTGTAGATACTCCCTTCATCATTACTAGCCAGTATGGGCGCCTACCGTCTACTGACCATGTCCACCGGAATTGCAGGCTGGATCAGTTGGCAGCTTGATCCTATTAGCAGCTTAGCCGCCAGTCGTTTATACAAGAGTAAATTTTACAAAACTACAACTAGTTGGTTCAAACTATTACAAAACTACAGATTTAACACGCAATTTCACAAAACTACAGATTTAGTGCATGTATATATCACAAAACTACAGATTTAAAAAAATATATTACAAAACTACATATTTTATAAGTGATGTTTCATAAAACTACAGGCTCCTTAAATCTGTAGTTTTGTGTTACGTCACTCACAAAAATATGTATTTTTGTGATATAATTTCTCAGATATGTAGTTTTGTGATACATGAATACACTAAAATTGTAGTTTTGTGAAACATTTTCTTAAATCTGTAGTTTTGTTATAGTTTTGACAAACTACCTGTAGTTTTGTGAAATTTACTCTTTATACAATTTTAATTGACCATGTTGCCCTACTGTTATGAACGCCACCTTTGACATGTTCATCACTGATCGATCACCTTACACGATTATAAGATTGCATGCATAGTTGGATCCATGCATGCATCGGAATTCATGCCCAGCCCTACAAGAGATTAACCTAATGTTTGTTGAACTTTTAACAGCAATATATATACTCCTACCTTTCGCGCCGTCTTAAGCCTGTTTCACATGAAGGGGCATTAACATTTCTACTATTTCACATGAGCCATGCATGTATCTTCTATTGTAATAATTTAGAACGACTCTCCTTTCCCGTAAAGCTTAGAGACATGGACTTTTTGTCCTCCCATCACCTCATGAGTCATGATAGTAGTTCTTATATTTCCTGAGTGATAGGCTTTTGCTAAACCTATCCATTCAGCTAAGACATCCAAGGATAATTGAAAGTAATCCCAGCCTAGTCCACTGGATTATGATGTAAGGAATCTCAATGCATTGGTAACATCTGACAATAATAGGCTTTGTCAGGCTTAATTTGCTTTCTTTTTTTTTTTTTTGCACTCATTAGCTATATATAGAACTGAACTTTTGTAAGGTTTTAAAGCACTCTGTGTGCGAGACACAGAGGCGGGAATGTTATTTCATTTAAAAAAAAAATCTTACAATGACTAATTGACAATCACCGAACAGAGTCGCAAATAAAAAACAATCAAACGAACAGAAGGTGTGTGGTGGGCAGAAACTTCGCCCCCAAAACAGCAACAGATTTTGAAGATATACGATGATTGCGACTGAACGGCCTCGTGTCCAGTGAAAATTGTTCGAGTCTGTAAACGAAGCAAACTAACTCCGTTGCAAGAATTCTGTAACCAGGTGTCATCACGCCGAAAGAGACGGCCCAACTGCCGCTAGTTTAATTACAGCGGATTTGATCTGATTTGGTTTGGTTTGAGACTTTTTGCACGAAGGCAGAAGCAGCCGATGTGCACGAGGGGTAGAGTTTGCCGCATCCTGTCGATCTGCTAGATGTATAAACTAGAGTTCACTAGAAAATACAATTGTCGTATTTTTCGTGTATGTTTTTATTGTGCACCTCTAATTAAAATAGTGTATTTTAAATTTATTATTTAATAAATAGAAATATAGTTGCTTTATATGGATGACAAAGTTCTATAAACATATATTCCGGTGTCAAAAAGAAGTTGTTGACATTGTCTTCAAAGCATAAATGTGACCATTGTTATCTATAAAATATTTAATAAAAAGTAGCATCGGTACACTTTTAAAAAAATATTTTTAAAACAAATTATTTCTAGTTTTGTAACTTAATAAATTTAAAATTATTTTTAATTTATATTAGCAATGTTTGATTAAAACATTGCCTTCAAAGCTACTATTTTTTTTAAATCGGAGTTGTAAGCCAGAAAAAGATTGAATCTTAGTCCTCATAGTAATCAAAGAGCATTTTTAAGAGATAAAATAATTTAAGTTATCTAAATATATATTTTCATTACATATAAAAATCTTTAATTGTAGCATATACTTGCAAGACATAGAAATAGAATAAATTTATAAAAACTTCTCTTATATCTTTTGAAATAGTTCTATTGAATCTATAGCAAAAATAAATTTAATTTAACAAAATAGTTACAGTTAATTTCTTATATCTATGCCATTGTTCACATACTTCATCCATTTCTAAATTATTGTTTACGGTTGATTTTTAATATTTTGACTATTCAACTTATATATGTAAAATTTTAAATTGTGATTCAAATAATTTTAATGATAAAGCAAATTATAATATATGAAATTTATAAAAAAATTAAATATGATTATAGTTAAAATTTATGTTAAACTCGAAAAAGTTAGGACGATGGCACGCCTATCGAGTACTCTTGCCGAGTAGAAGCAGGCTTCTACGTTGATCGAAAAAATAATTTTTTTTTAATATTTACTATTAAATTTTAATTTGATAATTAATATTTTTTAAGATGATGCGACGTAACGAGGTTTAAGACAACACTTTGCGTTTTAATATATAAAGATACGGAAGGTTCGGTTGAGCTTGGACTGAAACGGCTCGATCGAGCTACGTAGCGTTTAAACAATGGGTTGGACTGGGCCGTGCTTGGTTCGGAAACAGATACCTGGGCCAGCCCGCTAGTAACTCTAGGCCCGCCCAAGATAGCAAAGGCCCTCCCTGACCTGTCGCCCCCAGCGCCGGTTCAATTCAGCCCAGCCGGCGCCTGCGCCTCTGCAGTGCCGACGGCTCCTTGCATTATTCCATCACGTGTATAATTTTCCCGAATGATATATTGTGCACGTGATGGATCCATTTTCTTCTAAGGTTATGAAAAGGTCAAATTTGTAAGGTGGACCCGTACATGTCCGTGATGATCGATGCTAGCATCCAGAGCTAGCATACACTTGCACGGCCAAAATGTTGGTCCAAGCCGGTCGGACTGACGACTGCTCCGAAGTGCCGCTGCGTTTATTTTGAGCTCGATCAACGACCGGTGAATTAGCTTGCCTAGTTGACTTGCTCGTCAGCCGTCGAGTTCTCGCCCGTTGCTACCACGACGAGCAGAGCGTGACGTTGGCCTGACGCTCGATCCACACATAGTAACCTACGCCCACTAAGTTAGAAAGGAATCAAGCATCTTTGTCCGCGATCGATCTGCACCGAAGATTGACAGCCCTGTCTGTTCCATCCCAATTCATACGATCGCTTCGAGGAAATCCACGTCAAGCTTTTGTGGAGTGGATAGGAGATCGAAGAGACGACAGAGAAATCCCATGAAATGGTGACGGCGCTATCATGCAAACGATCGAATACTTCAAGCATGTCGGCGACTTGCTACTCCTAGAAAGCAGCAAGCTAGCCATTAGCTGCACACCTTAATTATTTTTAATGTATATTGCAATGTTTGATTAAAACATTGCGTTTAAAGCTACTATTTTTTTATCGAAGTTGTAAGCGAGAAAACGATTGAATCTTAATTCTCATAGTAATAAGGAGTATTTTTAAGAGATAAAACAATTTAAATTATCTAAATATATATTTTTATTATATATAAAAATCTTTAATTATAGCATATATTTGCAAGACACATAAGTAGAATAAATTTATAAGAATTTCTCTTATATTTTTTGAAATAGTTATGTTAAATCTATAGCAAAAGTAAATTTAATTTAACAAAACAGTTACAGTTAATTTTTTTATATCTATGCCATTGTCCATATACTCTCTTCATTCCTAAATTATTGTTTATTGTTAATTTTTAATATCATGACTATTCAACTGATATATGTAAAATTTTAAGTTGTGATTTAAATAATTTTAATGATAAAGCAAATTATAATATAAAAAATTAAATATAATTATAGTTAAAATTTATATTAAACTTAGAAAAGTTAAAGCGATGATACGTCTGTTTATGCTTGCTCGTGTCGAGTACTCTTATCGAATAGAAGCAAGTTCCTACGTTGATCAGAAAAAAAAAATTCTCTTTTCTAATATTCACCGTTAAAATTTAATCTGATGATTAATATTTTTTAAGACAGCGTGATGCAAGGGTTGAGACAATCGCTTGCGCTCTGTATAAAAAGATACGGAAGGTTCGGTTGAGCTTGGACTGAAACGGCTCGATCGAGCTACGTAGCGTTTAAACAATGGGTTGGACTGGGCCGTGCTTGGTTCGGAAACAGATACCTGGGCCAGCCCGCTAGTAACTCTAGGCCCGTCCAAGATAGCAAAGGCCCTCCCTGACCTGTCTCCCCCGGCGCCGGTTCAATTCAGTCCAGCCGGCGCCTGCGCCTCTGCAGTGCCGACGGCTCCTTGTGAGGCATTATTCCATCACGTGTATAATTTTCCCAAATGATATATTGTGCACGTGATGGAGCCATTTTCTTCTAAGGTTTGGAAAAGGTCAAATTTGTAAGGTGGACCCGTACATGTCCGTGATGATCGAGGCTAGCATCCAGAGCTAGCATACACTTGCACGGCCAAAATGTTGGTCCAAGCCTGTCGGACTGACGACTGCTCCGAAGTGCCGCTGCGTTTATTTTGAGCTCGATCAACGACCGGTGAATTAGCTTGCCTAGTTGACTTGCTCGTCAGCCGTCGAGTTCTCGCCCGTTGCTACCACGACGAGCAGAGCGTGACGTTGGCCTGACGCTCGATCCACACATAGTAACCTACGCCCACTAAGTTAGAAAGGAATCAAGCATCTTTGTCCGCGATTGATCTGCACCGAAGATTGACAGCCTTGTCTGTTCCATCCCACGTCAAGCTTTTGTGGAGTGGATAGGAGATCGAAGAGACGACAGAGAAATCCCATGAAATGGTGACGGCACTATCATGCAAACGATCGAATACTTCAAGCATGTCGGCGACTTGCTACTCCTAGAAAGCAGCAAGCTAGCCATTAGCTGCACACCGACATGGTGCCGGCCGCTGTACGAGGTGGTGGCGACGCCAAAAGCACGCACGCATGATAATAACCCGACCGCGCGCCATTGATAAGACACCTTAATTACCACTGGATTTTGCACACGTAAGTGCGCGCTCAGAGGGACGGCCACCAGACAGGACAATCAGAACATTGGAAACGAATATCATGCATTGTTAATTATTGGGCGCGTTCGGCTTCCTGCTTTTCTGCTGTGGCTGCTGCTGTTTGGTGTTATAAGCTACAGTAAAATACATTGGAATGGCTGTACAACACAGCAACAAAAATGTCTTTCGACAGGCCCATTGGCTCTTCGGGGACATGCACTTGGCACCAAAAATATTGGTACAAACCAGTAGTCGATCGGTCTATATTGAGCGTAAATAATGCAGACGTTAACGACAGAAAATATATGCACAACCTATGTGCTATATAATGAAATCCGTGCATAAATTATAGTTTGTAAAACAAAATATAAGGGGTTATGTCTCTGTGTTTAGATCAAAATATAAGATTGCTAACTGAAGATGGTCGTTCTGTCTACAGCTCCAATGGGGTTAGTGCTATATAGTGGTCACAGTTTCACCACACCCAATATGAAAGTTATAGTTTGTAGAACAAAATATACGAGGTTAATGCAGGGTTTCAAAAATCGTTTGAACCGCGGAAACCGCTCGAGAGCAGTTTAACGAAAACCGCAAAAACCGCGAAAACCATTAAAAAACCGAACAAATTCAAAAATCAAATTTTTGAGAGAAAACCGAACGGTTTTTACGGTTTACCGAGCGGTTTTTACGGTTTACCGTTTTTGAATTTGAAATCAAACCAGTTTGAACGGTTTTTCAACGGTTTTTACGGTAAACTACTCGGTTTTGTGGTAAACCGCTCGGTTTGAGCGGTTTTCGAATTTTCAAATTTTTTCAAATTTTCAATTTTTTTAAAATTTTTAAAACGAAAACCGATCAACCGTAAAAACCGAGCCGCAGCGGTTTGGTCGAAAACCGCGGTTTACCGCGGTTTTCGAGCGGTTTTGTGAACCATGGGTTAATGTCATTGTTTTTAGTTCAAAATATGAGAATACTAAACCGAAGACAGCCATTCTGTCTACAGCTCCAATGGCTAAATAGTGGCTACGGTTTCGTCACACCCAGTATGAAAGTCATAGCTTGTTTCATCGCAAAATGGTGTTCCTACACATTTAGCCATCATGACACTACATACTCGATGGGCCACCACATCCTAACATTTGGCGAAGGAATCAGAGAAGCGGCGATTATGCTGCCTTAGGAATCTAGTAACTTTCAATCTCAGAAAGTGAAGCGACCGGACCACACTAATGTTTCTCTCTATAATTTCTCTTCTTTCTGGAGGGTGATCGTCATAGTACCCACGATACTTATCTAGGGCTAGGTAGCCACCCATAAAAAAAATGTTGATTTGATTTTCTGAGGAATGATTATTAGGAGTATTATTTTAAAAATACATGTAAGCAAGTGTTTGTGCTCTGCTGGATACCTCCGACACCATTTGAGATGCAGATTAAATGATCGTCCTGCCCCCATTGAATCGATAAACTCACTCTGAAGGTTGCAGAGACATGGTGAACGGCTCGGGAAAGTTTTAGGCCCCGTTTGAATCACACAAGAAAAAACGGATAAAAAATCGAGTACTGGGTGAATTTTTAAGACCAGGAGGACCCTCACCCTGCTGCGCCCCATCGCCCCAGCAACGACGGCCTCAACCTCGCATCCATGGCGAGCAGTGCTGCAACAAGCTGGTACCGCCGCTCCCCCGAGCGAATCGATTCTCGACATCACCAGCTACCTACATGTGCAATGTGATTTCAAGAAAGAAGATTAGCCCAGGTGGGTGCACTGTACTCTTGCTCGCAAGATGTTTGACAAAATGCCTGACACAGGCTTGGTTCATTAGAACACTTCTATTGTTCACTATCTGATCAGTTGTTGGATGAGTTGATGGATAGTACAGGGGCACACTTGAGCGACAAAAGCAGCAGGCTTGAGCATCCACAAGGTGAATGGTTGGTCGAATTGCTTTTGCTATGTGTCGTTAAAAATTCCAAAACGTAAAGGAGAATGTTCGGTGCAGAAGTTCACTACTACTCCCTTCTTTTGATTGAAGAAATTTGCTTAGAGCCTTTTGGTGATGTATGTCCATAATTAAATTATAGCAACTGCAGGTAAAATTATTAAAATTCCAAAGCAAACTTGCTAGGAGGTTTCCATTTGCATAGGCTTGATACATTATTGTGTTTTATGCATTCGATCCTTTTCTAATGAACTTTTACTGCCTTGTTTGAACTATACGTGGTTTAATTAGTTAGATCCACACAGTGAGAATTTGCACCCTGCTCTGACGCCCAACATCTTCTCAATTTTCAGTATTAAATCTTAACCTGTTGGGATTTGCATTTCAGACAAGAGAGACATATTTCCTGTATGGAATCCAGGTGATCGTTGAGTAAGCCCCTCAAGGAGTGTTATTCCTGACATCGACAAAAAGATGTCAGTTCTGAACTTCTCTAAGCAATTATAACTGATCTATTTATACTCTGACATACAAAGTTAGGACTATCTCCATCTTTATTTGTTAAATTGTACAACATTGTCAAAATCAATTACCATAGTGTGAGCAAGGGCTTGGTTTGATTGCTGAGGCTCATTAGCTTTTTTCATATTTTTTTCTACTATGTCTCCTCTTTATGATGAATGCTAAGCCTCAACAGATATTTTCTTCCTTGATCTTGAACATGTTTAGCTTAATTTTCTGACTCTTTTCACCTCTTCATCTAACGGACTTTGTAGAGTAAATTGTGTAATTGTATTGTTTATTTTCAGTGTTTATGTGACCCTTTGCACTTTGAATTGAACTTTAAAAATTTTAAACATCCACAGAAATAGGGCTTATCTTTTTTACTTTGGTGATGGATGAGATCACACGAGACTTACATGACGATATTTTTTGGTGTATGCTCTTTACGGATGATGTGGTGCTAGTGGATGAGAGCAGAATCGGGGTGAACCAGAAGTTAGAATCATAGAAACATGCTTTGGAGTCAAAGGGTTTTAGATTTAGTAGGTCTAAAACAGAGTATATGAGGTATGATTTTAGTGCTACCGGAGTTGAGGAGGGAGATGTTAGACTTGATGGCCAGGTGGTACCAAGAAGGATACTTTTTGTTATTTGAGTTCAATGTTGTAAAAAGATGAGGATATTAATAAGGATGTAAGTCATAGAATTAAAGCCAAATAGTTGAAGTGGCTTCAAGCTTCTGAAGTCCTATATGACAGTAGGGTGTTTCAAAAACTCAAAAGTAAATTTTATAAGACTGCAATTCGTCCTATCATGCTTTATGAAGCAGAGTGTTGGTTTACGAAAATACGACATGTTCAACAGCTACACGTAGCTGAAATGTGTATGTTGAGATGGATGTGTGACCATACGAGGAGAGATCGTGTCCGAAACGATGACATACGAGAAAGATTAGGAGTGGCACCAGTTGAGAAAAAACTTGTGCAGCATCGTTTGAGATGGTTCGGACATATTCAACGAAGACCATAGGAGGCACCGGTTCGTAGCGGGATGGTAAGTCGGCCAAATGGTGTGAAGAGAAGCAGAGGTAGATTAAATTTGACTTGAGAAGAGTCTGTGAAGAGAGATCTGAAGGGTTTGAATATCGCCAAAGAGTTAGTTTTGGATAGGAGTTTGTGGAGGTTAGCAATTCACATGCCTGAACCTTGATTGCCGGTTGTTGCTCCTCTTTAGTCGTCTCTCGGGGTTTCATCTCTAGCCTACCTCAACTTGCTTAGGTTTAAAGGCTTTGTTGTTGTTGTTGTTGTACAGAAATATGGCTAACCAATTTTGTGCTGTTGGCCAAAGATATGGTGTTTTGAAGTGTTACATGTGATGTGAATCCTGTAGAAAACCTTATCCTTTCATGCTCCCTCCGTTTTACTTTGTTATGGGATGATCCATTGATCATTGTGCTACACAATCGCTGTAGAATGTGAAGATCTGCTTAATTGCTCCGCTAACATATAATATTTGATTTTAGGAGGCTTGTATATTCAATTAGGATATATTGTTTTTATTGGTTCATGCATTCAATATTTTTCATTTTTGGTTGTGTTTTCTGAATTCTACATTTACCTTATCTTCCAAATATTTTCTTTTCTATGGTCTGCAGTTGCCACCTTTATTATTTATTCTGTAAACAAAATCTAGGCCTCACTTTATGTTGGTTATGTCATTAGCAGCTTATATGCCTTTGCAACATTAAGGCCTTTCTTTTTTGGGTTAATAAAAAAATATGCCCTTACAATTTTGCGATTTTAGAAATATTCCTTTAAACTTCTAAGTAATAGGCCTGGTGTCATTATTATTTTCAATTTTGTCAGAATAATAATGGCACCAGACCGATTATTAGAAGTTAAAAGTCATATTTTTGAAACTACAAAATTGTAAGGGCATATTTCCTATTAACCCTTTTTTTTCTATTCATGCAACAATTATTCAATTATTGATGTATTTTACATAGTGAGTCTGCTAAGAGATTTAATATTATTGAGCTTTTGTTAGTGCATATTTTCTATGAATTGAAAATGTGCTTTTCGATTTACGTTGTGACTGTATGCTCACTAGAGAGTTTTTTAGTATATTTTTTATTTGATTTGTACTTCGACCACTTCAAAATATAAGTACTTGATTAAAGTCAAATTTTTATAACTTTGATCATTAACAACATAAAATTAATAATGTTCCATCCTACAAAAATTATATTTTTTTAAATTCAGCATTAAATAAACTTTTATAAAAAAATATAATTTTATATTAAAAATTACATAATTTTTTAGATATTATTAGTAAAAGTTAAATAAATTTGATCTTATCTAAACTTAAAAATATTTATATTGTACAACGGAGGCAGTATATATCAATAACACAAGCGCGGCACCCTGCGCTGCGTTTCTAGTGTCCATCGAACTTCTATCGCTAGAACCTCAATTTGGAGCAATTTGGATAGCGTCTAAATTTTGACATGCCAAAACTTATGGCTTTTGTTCAGGGGCAAAGTTTACTAAACTCATGCTCCCCTCATTTCTTAAATTGTTGTTAGGATTAGAATTTCACTTAAAAATAGTACTCTCTCCATTTTTAAAATAATGTCGGCATTGATTTCAAATCTTAACTTTGATTATTTGTTCTATTTAAAAAATTAGTTTAAATATGTAAAATTTTGAACCGTGTTTTAAATACATTTGATGATAAAGCAAATTATAACAAAATATATAAAATTTATTAAAAAATTTTGAAAAAACAAATAGTCAAATTTGAAGTTTGAAGTCAACGAGTACAGCAATTTAAAGAATGGAGGAGTATGATTTAAAAACAAAGGGAGACATTACAAAAAATAATCAAGCATATCCTCTGTCAAACAATACTCTCATTCAACTCCAACAAGCCCATGTCAACACACGAACGAGCTCAAATCCCATTCATCTTTCAATCCTATAGCGTGCCGCAGTTCGCTGGCTCGAAGGACAGGACGCCCCTCTCGATGTCATACAGGATATGCATGTTCTGCTGCTGCATGCTTCCCAGCACCGACATCCCCCGCGCGCTCACAATGCCGAGGCACGCCACCCGGGCGGCCCTGTCCTCCACCACAACGCTCCCTCGGGGCAGTTCCATGTCGGCGCCGTCGAAGTGGAACACCAGGCGCGGCACGGGCACGGCCTCGGGGCCCTTCCCCTCGGGCGCCTCGAAGCAGAGGCCGAGCCCCAGGTGCGCGCCGCCGGGGGCCAGCGGCAGCGCCACCTGAGCGGCGAACGCGCGCGCCAGCACCAGGAACGCGCGCTCCTCCAGCGCCGTGAACGTCGTGCCGGAGTCGATGATGAGCCCGCCGCGGCCCGACGCGGTGAGCCGGAAGACCACCGGGTCGATCGGCAGCAAGGTGTCGCCCACGGTGATCCCTTCCAGGGAGAGGTAGTAGTAGGAGCTCCGCCGCGGCACGGCCGGGCTCGGCATGAACGGCGTGGACTTGGCGGCGGGCGACAGGCTCGCCGACGAGCCCAGGAACAGGGGGCTCGACGTCGTCGTGTCGTTGAACGGCATGAAGCAGTAGGAGAACCTGGTGACGCCGAGCTGGGACGGCAGCGACAGCGGGCCGCGCCCCATCCCGACCAGGCCGGACGAGTTGTCGGTCCCTCCGAGGTTATCCGTGCCGCACCCGAAAGCGAGGCGGTGGACGGTGGCGCCGGAGCCGAACGTGAACGCCTCGGTTGCCAGAACGCCGTCGGTGGAGCTGCCGTCGCCGTAGCAGAAGTAATACGAGCAGCCGGCCCGCTTCGGCGCCGGTGAACCCGAGCAGCGCGTTGACCCCGGGAGCGCGTCGCAGAGCGCGGAGCCGCACGACACGCTGGCGTAGGTCGCGGACCTTGCCGGCGCGTACAGCGGCGCGGGCTGCGGGAAGCACCTCCGGCACGGCGCGTCGCACTGCGTCCAGATGAGATCGCTGCCCGTATCGAGAACGAACGTGAGCGCGAGGGGCGACGTGCCGATGGCGAGGTCGACGAGGTACGTCGCCGTGCTCGCGTGCACGGACGCCGTGGCGGCGGCTCCCGTGCCACCGTCGCTCTGCAGCGGCGTTGCTGACGGCGTCGCCGCGGCGAGGAGGCCGTTGACGCGGCGGTGGCTCCGCTGGACCGCGCGGCGGACGCGGTGGACGCCCGTGACGCCGCCGCGGGCGTCGACGTGCGTCAGCTCCAAGCGGAGCCCGCGGCTCGAGATGGTGGAAACGGAGAATGCTAACGACAAGAGGAGCAGGCAGAGGAGAAGAGATCGCTTGGACGCCATCGGAGTTCGGACGGACATTGGATTTGATCGTTCTCATTCATGTTTCAGGATGAGGTTTTGATTGATTCTAATTCACGAACTTGGTCTGAAATGTTCGTGACCATTAAAAAGTATCGAATGATTGGAAATGTGGCCGCGAGGTGCATCGCACGTCTTCTCAACGTTGCCAGAAAGTTACAAATCTTGTGTTGGAATTTCTTCGCCGCCATTGGTAACTGAGCGCGGAAACGAATTGCGAGAGACCGGGTCCCCTTAATCCGAGAGACCTTACTCCTTTGTTAGACACCTGTCAATTTTAATCTCAAAGCAAAGCTCCGTCAGGCTATTAATCCACGTCCATGACGCCGTTTCTCCGTTACAGCAGGTCTTCTGTCAATAGTAGAAAATCACAAACAACGGCATGAGATCGTGCGTGAGCAGCACCATGAGATCGCGTGCAGCCGTATGAGATCTCTTCGTCTTCGCTTCAACTTCGCGTGATGCCGTATGAGATCGCGTGAAGCCATCTGAGATCGCGGCAAATTCGTCGCTTCGCTTCTGTTGTGCTCGACATTCTTCGGTGTGGTTCTTGATTATGTCGCACTCAACTGTCCAAGAGGTCGATCAAACTTCTCATCCCAATATTGAAATGGCCAATGAGAATTTCAACTTCGAGGGTAATATATTCGAAGGAGTTGCAACAACAGATTCAGAGGTAAATAGTGTATTTTTATTTGAAAAATTAATGTTACTAGGTAAAGTAGTATCGCAGGTAGATAATCTGTTACTAGTATATTGTAGAGTATGTAGTCTATTAGTATTATGCTGCATTACTATACAAAATTTGGTTGATCTGATTTAAACCTTTTCGTAGGTTAATCATCAAACTGCTTCTAATGAACTTGTTCCAAAGGTTGGCATGACTTTCAGTTCAGAGGATGATGCATACAATTTCTATAATGCATATGCCAAAAAAATTGGGTTCAGTATTAAGAAGTGTCATTCTAAATATCGAGTTGATGGCACATTATCTTCTAAGTACTTTCTTTGCAGCAATGAAGGTCATAAGAATACTAGTCAGTCAAATCCACCAAAAAAAGAACGTGCTTCAACAAGGTCATGTTGTAATGCTCGTGTTCAATTTTTTATTTCCCGACAAGGTGTTTGGACAGTGCAGAAAGTCGTACTTGCTCATAATCATGTCTTAGCAAGTCCAGACAAGATATATATGCTTAGATCACAACGGCGTATGTCAATTGCCGATGAGCATATCATTAGAAAGATGAGAGAAGCAGGAGTTAAACCAGCTGAGATATATGATTTTTTTCAGCGTTGGTCTGGTGGTGCGGAGAATGTGCAGTTCTTGAAAATGGATTGCAGTAACTTCATCAGTCGTGAGCGCAATAAGTACTTGGAACCAGATGATGCACAGACCCTACTGGAATACTTGAAGAATAAACAAGTTGAAGATCCTTCTTTCTTTTATGCGGTGCAAATTGATAAAGAGACTCGTAAAATATGTAATTTCTTTTGGGCTGATGGTCAGGCGATTGCAGATTATACTTGTTTTGGGGATGTCATATGCTTTGACACTACATTTCAAACAAATAAGTCTGAAATGCCATTTGCTCCGATTCTTGGAACAAATCATCACAAGCAAACTGTTTTATTTGGAGCAGCACTCTTATTTAACGAAAGCACTCAATCATTTGTTTGGTTGTTTGAGACCTTTCTGAAGGCAATGTCTGGGAAGCAACCTGAAACAATATTTACGGATCAGTGTGCTGCCATGGAAAATGCAATTAAGATTATGTTACCGAACTCAAGCCACCGTCTTTGCCTGTGGCACATATACCAGAATGCTGCTAAACATCTCAGTCATGTCATTGCCAATAATCGTGATTTTCTCAAGGAATTTAAGAGTTGCATATATGAAGAGAGATCAGTAGCACATTTTAACATGAAGTGGCAAGACTTAGTGACCACTTACAACCTTCAAAATAATAATTGGATGGAAAATTTATATGCACTGTGTGAGAAATGGGCTACTATGTACCGCCATGATACATTTTGTGCAGACATGACATCCACTCAGAGGTCTGAAGGTATGAATAATGTTTTCAAGAAAACATTTTGTAGAAAACTTTCCATTTCAGAACTCCTGGTACAATATGATAAATGTGCCGCACGCCTTCGTGCAAACGAGTTATTTGAAGATTTCAGATCACGAAACTCAGAACCAGTTCTTTATGTTAAAAACTTGCCATTGTTGAGGACTGCTGCTGAATCATATACAAGAAATTTGTATAGTATTTTGGAAGAGGAATTTAAAAATCAGTTTGTTCTGTCATGCACATTGCAAAGCCGCGATGGGACAACAAGCACATACAAAATAATGTCCATAGATGGAAGCGAGGATGAAGCTACTGTTATCTTTAGTTCAGATGATATGCCGGTGCTATGTTCATGCAAGAAGTATGATTCTTTCGGTACGTGCATCAGAGAATTTTCTGAATCTAATTCAATTTATTTTTTATTCATTAGCTTTTTAAACTATGCAAGTATGCTATGCAAGCATGTCCTACGAGTCTTCAACCACAATGACATCATCACATTGCCTCCAAAATACATATCTAGCAGATGGACAAAGTATGCAAAAAGAAAAAAAAATTCTTGTGATAAATACAAGTCAGACAGCTTATCATCTAAGAGTGCACTTCTCTCCCGAAAAATTATATCAGTTGCATTAAAATGTGCAGTTTCAAAAGAGGCTCTTAAACTTTTGGAGGATGGATTTGATAAGTTGACTCTAGAAGTAGATAATTTACTGAGCAAGGTAAACTTAAATGTGAATGAGACTCCACAATATTTTCTGGAGTGTACGAAAGAAGTTGCAGAAACACGCATATCATTCAGAGTGCCTCCACAAAAAAGAGGTCCAACACTGAAAAGAAAGAAAAATGTACTGGAAAGAGGAAAGAGAAATGCCACAAAAAATACAAGAAAGAAAGGTACGCATATTTACTAGCTATAAATATCTCATTTTTTTCTGCCAATTCATTTTTTTCTCTTGTATACTGCAGAGGGTCCAAATGCATCAAACAATTTTTCCGTCAGAACCTTACAGCCAAGTGTACGAGAACCAAAGCTTAATGTTTTGTTTATTCATTTGATTATTCCATAGGTTAACACCTCTTTGTCGAATTATATATGCTTGGTCCAGGAACAGTTCAACTCAAATGCTGTTAACAGTGTTGTTCCAGTAATGACAAACAATATGATGCTGTTTAGAGATAATGCCTTGATGTTTGCTCCACCAATACGAGGAGAATTCACAAATCTTTTACTTCAAGCTGAAGAAGTGCCTGCTTGTCAACGCTTACTAAACTTTGATGAATGAACTGGAATATGCGGTGACGTTCGTACACTTTTTGCAACTCATTGGAAGCAAAGAGTGATGTTTATGCTGCTAATATAGAATCATTGTGTCTACCCTTCTTTTTGTTTTGGTTATTATAAAAAGAATTCTATTATGTTAGTATACATTTTCATTATGTTTTGTGCTAAATATTAGTCACTGGTGAATGCTCAAATGCTCCAACAATATTTGCGTGTACCTTTATATTTTTATAGTATACAAGTGTTCGACACTGGTAACAATATTCTGAACCCTCAGTATTCTGAAAACTCTGGTAAAATTTCAGAATCATATGTAGAATGATTTGGTATTATAAATTGTGAGATTGCAAA
Source organism: Zoysia pacifica (assembly GCA_001602315.1). Taxonomy (NCBI): domain Eukaryota; kingdom Viridiplantae; phylum Streptophyta; class Magnoliopsida; order Poales; family Poaceae; genus Zoysia; species Zoysia pacifica. Next base: position 19,044 of record BCLH01002564.1, read on the forward strand.
ACAACTAAACAACTTTCTCATACGTATGGCTGGGCCTTTATGTTACCATGGAGGTCTCCGTATGGCTCGTGCGGAACGCACGATCTCAAGCGGTTGTTCCAATCATCGGTCACTGACGAACGGCCTGTAGCCTTAACGGAGAAACGACGTTATTGACGTGGATTAGTGGCTCACAGAGCTTTGTTTTAAGATTAGAATTGACAGGTGTCTAATAGAGGAGTGAGGTCTCTCGGATCAGAGAGGGACCCGGTCTCTCGCAATTCGTTTCCACTGAGCGCGCCACTCGCAGAGATAATTGATTTGCTCTTGGCGCGGCGGCGGCGGCGGTGACGGCGACGACGAGAGCTTGCAGTTCGTCGTCGGCGAAACCCCATTGGAGAGTTCGTCGGTCCAATTTGCGTCACAGCTCGCCATGACTCTAGTCTAGATCATGATGTCAAGTTGTCAAAATGGTTTTGGTTGATGACATGACGCTGGCATGGCATAGAAATTAGCCGCACAATTGATCGAAGGTCTGTGGCAGGGAAGCTACGGAGGAGGACTTGATGGGGAAGACTCTGTCTACGTTGCCCTCGCGTCAAAATGTTCTTCGGGACACGTGTCAGGAGCAGAACCACCACACATACTTGGACCTGGCTTTCCAATTGTCTTACTGATCAATGATGACATCGCCTAGAGTTGAGCTAGCTGCAGTGCTTGGTTTGCTCAGTTGGCCTTTTCGGGTAGTTACATGGTACGGAGTATTTCTGTAAGCGCGTTCGCTTCTAGAACCACTAGTGTTCAGTGTCTCTTTGTGGGATTATTTTGTTCCATTTTCAGCTGTCAATAGTAGAAGACAGATTTTAGGGTAGACTCAAACGAATGTGGACTGTTTATTTATATAAATCTCGAGTAATAAATAATTATTTTATCTTCTAGGAGATAAAACTTTAATGATTAATATAATATTTTTGAAAATTGAAGCATGCGACGCTTTTAAAAAGTAACATGAATTTAGCTCTTCAATTTTGAAAATGAATCGAATATTACAGATCCTTGTCACGATTCTTGGCCGGCTTACACGATACATTCACGTTACGTTTTCCTTGTCACATTTTATCTTGGCCGGATGACAAACACGGTAACTTCGGTGCATTCACGCTATTTTGACCTGTTGACATACAAGGTAACTCCATCGCCTGCAAGGATCACGGCACAAGAAGCGCAGTTGAGGAACGAGAATGCCGCCGGTAAGGAAACTCAATCGCCGAGGAATGTGATCGGGTTAAGATGGGAAACAAGTGACCATTGTCAGCCGACGTGGATTTAGATTTCTCAAATTTTCTTTTATTGCCTCTTTCAAAAATAGACGGTTGAGATTGATTCATTGCTTTGTCTCCTTTGAGGTAAGAGATGAGCAAATGGTCTATCGAAAAAGGATTCTAGAAGAATTGAAATGTTTTGTTGAATATTCATCACATACAAAAACAATTTCTATGCACAGATATAAATATGTACAATACTGTTGTCAGATCGTGCTGCATTTGGCCGGAGCAAACGACAGCGTCTCCTTCCGGACGTCGTACAGGATGTGCATATTCTGCTGCTGGTAGTTGCCGAGCGTGCTCATCGCGCCGTCGGTCTGGTTCCGCACCGCCAGGCACCACAGACCGGAGCCGGAGATCATGTAGCTGTCCGCAGGGAGCACCATGTCCGCGCCGTCGAAGTGGAGCACCATGCTCGGCAAGGCCGGCGGAGCTGAAGTCGGGGAAGGCAGCGCGAAGCACAGGTCGAGCCCCGTCGCTTCAGCCCCTTCGGCCATGGGCAGCGTGACAAGGGCCTTCACCGCGGCGCGGACCTGCTGGTACGCCGCGTTGGCCAGCGACGTGATCGTCGTGCCCGAATCGATGATGAGCCCGCCGGTGCCGTCGGCGTTAAGCGCGAACGCGTTGCGCGGGATGGAGAGCGCCGTCGTGCCGAGCGATATGCCGGTCAGGTTCAGGTAGTAGTAGGAGCTCATCGGCGCGTCGGAAGGGCTGGCGACGAACGGCGTGGAACGGACGCCGGTGCCGTTGAGCGCCGCCGACGGTCCGAGGAGGAGCGTGCTCGTGCTGTTGGCGTCCTGGAACGGCGTGAGGCAGTACGAGAACCTGCCGGCGCCGAGCTGCGAGACGAGCGACAGGCTCCCCCTCCCCAGCCCGACCAGCCCGGCGGAGCCGTTCCAGTCGTCGCTGCTCGCGTTGCTGCACCCGAACGCGATCCCGGGGACGCGGGCCTGGTCGGCCGGCCCGGACCCGAACGTGAACGTCTCCGTGCTCTGGACGCCCGCCGTCCAACCAGTCCCGTACGACTGGTTGTACATGCACGCGCACGCCGCGGGCGGGGCGGCCCCGGGCGCCAGCGCCGCGGCGCACAGGTTGAGCGAGCTGTTGCACGGGAGCACGCGGAACGTGGCGGAGCGCGACGGGTTGTACAGCGGCGCCGGCTGCCTGAAGCACTGCCCGCCGCACGGCGCGCACTGCGTCCAGATGAGGTCGCTGCCCGTGTCGGCGATGGCCGGGTACGACAGCGGCGGCGTCCCGATCGCCAGCGTCATCAGGTACTCCCCGCCGTTCGGCAGGTCCTTCCGCGTGCGCGCGGACACCGTCGTCGTCGTCCCGCCGTCGTCGGACGGCGCCGCGAGCCG
>BCLH01002564.1:21814-46541 GCA_001602315.1 Zoysia pacifica
CAGAGACGCCATTTGATCTGTCGACGACGATGTATTTGCTCCTAGCTGGGGTCTGGGGACACGCAAGAACGCCATTGAAACGCTCGTGTTATATGTAAGTCGCAATCTGACGGGCTCTAATACCAGGTCAAGCACGCCATGTTGTGCCGGTCGTCGTTGGTGGTAAATTGCCCAGAAGAGGAAGAAACACAGTTTCGCAGCTCCGCCATTGTTGTCACACTCACGCCAAGAGGATGGCGCTTTTCCTACTTAGGACTACTGTGTAGGCGCTGAATTTTCAAGAGAATTAGGTGAGATATTTGTTCGGCGTGCAGGGGAAAAAGGCACTGGGCGTTCTACTAAATTGAACGGGGCCGCCTGGGGTCGTTGGATCATCGCTAAGCTTTTCGTTTTTGTGAAAGCCGCCGGCCGTGGTCCTAAACAGCAGGTCAGGTGCACGAACTGACCGGATCAAATCGGCGATGACAAGCGCGTTCAGCTGCCGCCTGCAAAGCCATAACAACGACTGTTACACCTTTGCTCCTCCCTCTGTTCTAGTACTTGTACAGCGGCAGTGACACCACTCCGACGACAGAAAGGAGAGCGGCTTCACGAGTGTGTGGGGTTAAAGGGATGACGGTGATTGGTGCCCTCTCGAAATTGTCAGTTGGCATGAATAGGAACATTGAGATTTATGACGATGAGGAGGAGGTGGTTCCAAGCTACTCTCTCTATTTTAAAATATAAACATTTTTAAATTTAATTAAAATGAAATTTTTATCATTTTAACAATTAATAATATTTTATCATATAAAAATTATATTTTTTAAATTCAGTGTAAAATAAGTTTTTATAAAAATTATATTTTTATATTAAAAATTATATAATTTTTTAAATATTATTAAGTTAAAACTAAAATAATTTGACTTTATCTAAACCTATTGAAACAGAGTAGTATAACAACAAAACGGCCACAACGATGAACCAGAGGATAGCACCAGCGAGTCCGCCGGCATATACAATGATGACGATCTCAAAGCTCAAAAAATGGGTTGTTCTTTGATCCTTGGATCAAAATTTCTTCCTCAATTCATCGCTGAGTGCTGCAGAACAACCCCTTCTGTCCGGCTGCCATCTGGCATCATGCAGTCCTGCTTCCGATGTACGTCACGTGTCCCAATGAACGACCGAATCCAAAGCCTCTGTGCCAATCTCCGACTTCCGCCCTGGACGTCGGGGACCCATCCCCTCCGCCGTCGCCACCCGTCGTCTACCTGGCTCCGCTGCTACATCGGGCACCTCCACCAGGCAGCAAATTCCTCCGCCGTAGCCACCGGTAGGCGACCATACTCCACCGCCCGCACTGGGCGCCGCGCAGATGGGCGCCATCTCCGGGCCGTCGCTGGGAAGAAAATCCTTCCGTCTCTACATCCGGTGCCCGGTGGACAGCCGCATCGTCGGCGCGCCTAGCGTTGCCATGAGGCACCGCCCGTTTGCAGGCTGCACCTGTTCTAGCCATGCCACGCAAGGACCATGTGGCGCCGCCGCCCATGGACAGGCCGCACTGAAGTTGGGAGAAGGGGATTGGCCGGAGCAGCACTGGTAGTGGCGTGATCTGGAGTGGAGGAACAACGCGTAGGAAACACTCCGTGTTTCTGAATAAAGAAACAATGTTGTTCAAATTTGAAATCAAGCCATCCGAGCTCAATTCTTTCTAGCACATTCACGTTTCAAATTTCAAAATGTAAGTTCAAACATTTTCAGTGAAATTTGGTGAAACAAAATTATATTATGGAAGGTATTACAAAGACTTGAATTTTAGAAATTTTTATAAAATTTTATTTAAAGTTTAAGAGGGGCAAATAAATTCTCTTAAAATGATTTCTGTTTTGTAAATTTTGCAAAATAAAATCTATTTGGAATTTGAACTCAATATCAAAATAAAAGTTGTTCCTTTTGAAAAGTTCTACCATCCTGCAAAGTTTCAGAATTTTTAGAGCTCGGGAACCACAAATTTCGAAGCAAAAACAGCAGGCCGCGCAGAAAATCAGTGTAAATCCCAAAAATGAGAAAAGGACGCTCCTTCCCAACCTCCAGACGCCACCGCACAGGCCAGCTGCCGCTGCTCATGCCCTCCCTGCGTGTATGTGCGCCACGAAGCGAGAGTCATGCCCTGAGCCCTGCACGAGCCGTCCACGCGCCCCCCCCCCCCCCCCCCCCCCCCCCTGACTGGCTGTTTTTTCTCTCCTGCTCACTCACTTTCTCAACCGGACGCCACCGTCTCTCTCGGCTGTCACCGTGAACCGCCCCAGCCCGAGCCACCCCGGCCCCCATTCCTCGACGAGGAGCTGCGCCGGGACCCTCTGAAGTCTTCGGCGAGCCTGATTCCACCACCCTTCACTCTGACTCGCCCTTTCCGAAGTTCCCCATTTTGTTCGAGTTTCGGACCACCGGCAGCTCTCCGCCCAAGTCCGGCCGCTACCGACGAAGATGCGTCGATCTCTCCTTGTTCCTCGATGCTCCCTTCCTTGTGCACCTCTAGGGCCTCGGATTCCTGAAAATCACTGACGCTTGGTGCAGGAATGTCGAAGACAAACGCGCTGGTCGCCGAGACTGCACCACCCCGCCGTCGACCTCCATCCTTCGGCCCTTTTCGACGCCATCAACCCTGGTGCCGTCCATCTCCGCCCTCCATTGAAGCTCGTGGTGAAGAAATCTTTGACTCTCGTGTTCCCTAGCTCCGCCACGACCTCGCCGGAGTTCATGCCTGGTCGCCCCTCGCCACCGCCAACTCTCCGGTGAGAGACCCACCTCGGCGTCTACCCCGGTGAGCTCATCGTGCCATGTGGATCGTTTTTAGTTCAAGGTTGGACGCTTTCGGCCGACAGGGAGCGATCCCCGGTAGGGTGCCGCCGAGCTGGCCACTGTGGCCATGGCGGGCTGGCCACTGCGCCAGGCCAGCAGGATCCGGTGCAGCTACTGTCGGATCCGGTGCGGCAATCCAACGGCCCACCGTGTGGCCCCTTTTCTTGGGCCGAGACCCCAAGTGGGCCGATTTCCCTGTGGCCCGTTCGTGTGGGCAGGCCCAGTTCTGGCTGGAATTTCAATGATTTCGCGAAATGATTTATTAAATTGCTAGAAAATGCTTTCAAGTTGTAAAATTAGTAGAAACTTCATTATACCTCAAAAAATTATGAAATAAATTTTGTTAGGATCCTCTCAACTAGAACAATATTCTGAAGCTAACTATTTTTCCTTTTATACATGCAATTAATTTAATTAATTTAGATCATATAATAATTCATTAATGCATTATCAATATTCTTTGGCATAATAAAATATTAAGAATTTTACTTTTATGTTTATTTTTTCAAGCCTTCTATTATAGAAGAGTTTTATATTTTAATTCGATAAAATAATTTCTATAAATGCTTTATTGTGTTTAAATGATGTTTAATTCATTATAAATCCATTTGATTTCACTAAATCTTGAAAATTTCTCAAAATTTAGTTTAGAACCTTTATGATTTTATGCACAACTCAAATTATATTTATATTTTTGAAAACCATTTTAAAGAAGTTTTATAACTAAATTTGTATAAAAGTTTAAAAATAAAAAGGCTATCATCGCATGTGCTTCAAATTCGAGTCTTTGACAATTGCAAAGCATAATTCAATACTTTGTATATCATTCATGTATAGGACCCGACTCACCCGAAGAGGAGCTTGGAGGTGTTCCTTTAGCAAAAAAAAAAAGCTAACTGTGAGCAAAGCCCAGGCAAGCCTCGGTGCATTAACTCTGTTTTGAATTTATATTTTTATCACAATGTATTGTATGGTTATTGTATTGTGCATTAAGTTGTATGAGTTGTATGGAACTTAGGATGTATAATAGTGCCACTTATCTTTATTGAGTATATATTGGTATAGATAATTTGATGTAGAGTTAGGATATGAGTTCTAATAAACGGTAGAAATTGAGTGAATGAGAAACCTCACTTGCAATCTATAGGTTTTATTTCATTCTACACTGGATTAAACTTGAGACCGGGTGGGGATAAAGTATAAGAGGGTTTGAGAAGGCTGGGCTCTGCAGTGAGGTTTCTCATTCCTACTTCGCAGTGGCCCTGTTGAAATACTTCGCAGTATTTCAATCCATGCCTACTTCGCATTGGTAGCTCCGTCTGTATCGTTAAAAACCAATTCGAATGTGGTCCTGTTGAACAAGTTTGAACGTACCAAATATATACTGGAATTATGGGCCCAAAAAACCGATGTAGTTCAATATCTGTAATGGTTGGACGTAACTCTACTTCTCTTTAGGCGGTAAGTAGAGGAGAGACTTAGATCTAACTATGGACAAGTCCTGTGTGGTGGTCGCATGGAGGACCATATTCTCGGGAGAAGTAGGCATCGGACCGGCTCTATAGCATTGTTGTGAAAGGTTATCACGTGCGATTTCCGGGAAGCACGTATGTTTCGTGTATTTCGAGTTTTTCCAGCTGGTGTAAATCGATTATAATCGCTGCTCTTCACAGTAACGAGTACCACTTGTTCACTGCGTCACATTGTAGTAATAAATAGACTAATAATAATAATAAACTGTTTGCTTAGTTTATAGCAATTGCTTGGCAACCATGTTTGGTATAGTTTTATAACTCAAATTAAATTTTGATTATGTAACTTAATTTATCGCTAAAACTTGAGTATAAAGACCCACTGTATTAACGTTGGTTTTGCAAATAGCCATCTCTTGTGGATCCGCCTCGTTATATCTTTAGAGTTGACTGTAGTTGGCCACGTTGACGGGTAAGACTTGCTGAGTATTTGAATGCTCAGGGCTTGTCTCTCTGTGGTTTTGTGTGCAGTGGTCTCTCTCCCTCCTCTGAACCAACTGGTAGAAGCAACCTTGAGGGTGGTTATGTCTGTTGAGAGCTCTGCTCGCTGTGCTGCTGTTTGTGTGCTGTTAGAGGATGCATTGTATGGGTTCAATAGTATTTTATGCATAGTAGGAGACTCTAATTCAGCTTATCGCTTTCGTATTTTTAAAAATCTTTGTTTTATAAATTTAAACAATAGTTTGTAGTATATTTTATCGTATTTAGTTGTACTGTTAGTCTTTGATTTATCGAGTGACATCCGATAAAATTTTGTGATCAATGAATCATCTCTTCTGTGAGACGGTCTGTCACACGGTGACCCGCGGGATTGGGGAAGGGGGCCAGCTCGAGCGCGGTTGGAGCAGCGTCGGTGGGGGCGTGACCCGGAGAGAAGATGGTGTGGTCTGGAGGGAAGACGACGCGGAGTTGGGGAAGAGGCTCACGGTTCCTGGAATTCTGGAGCGGTTTAGATCGTTCATTGTGACACATGGCGTAAATCAGGAGCAGGGCTGTACGCAGCCGGATTACAGCCGGTGTGCATAGAATTTTTTTGCCTTACTCTATACAGCCATAAGTTTTTTTGGCATTATTGACATATTTAATAAAGTATTGATATAGTATTGACATACTTGTTGTAGCTCAACCAAGAATCAGTTATATATTTAGTAAATTAGTGATCTTGGTCTTGACTTATGTTTTTTTGACCGGCAAATGTGTATACTGTTTAGTCAAATAATTAGAATGTGAAATGAAGATTGTTTAGATTCATATTTTTACTAGTCATTGCATATCAATCCAATGGCAGATTTGCCATTTTTGCTGCCATTAGCAAAAAAAATAACGATAAGATCAAAACGATGAGATCTGCGATTTTGTTGCAGATCAGGAGTGCGAATGGAGATGGCTCTCACTTGCAGCAAGATTAAGACCACTTCCATTGCAACTAAGTAGCTATAAAACTAATGAAGATTAGAAGTGAAACATATGTATGTCTGGTCGCAGCAGAGTCTTTAGCTAGATTTTTGTTGGTGGCATAAGATGTCTTCTTTTTGTTTTGCTTGCTGTAACAAATACTAGCTTGTGTTCGGGTTGTTGCTCACTTATGCTGCCGTTCGGCTTCAAAACAGAATTTTTCTTTGCTATATGGCATAATCTTACTCTGTTTTGCAAATATTGTATTTGTTCAATTTGAGATACAGACTTCCATTGCATTGTGTGGTTGTTTTCCTTATTCAGGACTCTGATTATCAGTCTATGTACTGTGATTAAATGTAGTGTGTTGAATGATGATAGAAGTTAATTATTATCAGTCTACTCCGATGGTATTGCGTATGCATGCAGAACATGATTATCAGTCTTTGTGCTCCGAGCTGCTATGCTTCCTTTTTCTGTATGTGTCATAAACTGCTATGGTTCTTTTTTTTTTCGGAATTGTTTCATCACCGGATTTTTATTTGCTGCACGAGATTGATCCCCTGTCAACCGAACAGGTTTTTGGATTCAATGAATTTAATCCATATCAGAAACGACAGGTTTTAATCCATGCCTGAATTGAGTGACAAATATGAAATCACTCAATTCGTACTTGTAACTAATCCATGCCTCTAACTAAAGCAGGCCTGCTGAACAAGGCCGAACGGGGTTTCGCTGACGACGAAATGCAAGATCTCGCCTTCGCCGTCGCTACCGCCTCCGAGTCAAGAGCAGATCAATCATCTCTGCGAGTGGCGTGCTCCGTTACCACCAGCAACGAAGAATTCCAACAAGAGGTTTATAAGTTTCTAGCAACGTTGAGAAGACGTGCGACGCACCTCGCGGCCACAATTTCAATCATTCAAATACTTTTTAATGGTCACGAACATTTCAGACCGAGTTCGTGAAGAATCCATCAAAACCTCATCCTGAGGGCTGAGACATGAACGAGAACGATCAAATCCTGTCTGTCTGAACTCCGATGGCGTCCAAGCGATCTCTTCTCCTCTGCCTGCTCCTGTTGTCGTTAGCATTCTCCGTTTCCACCATCACGAGCCGCGGGCTCTGCCTGGAGCTGATGCACGTCGACGCCCGCGGCGGCGTCCGGGGTGCCGACTGCGTCCGCCGCGCGGTCGAGCAGAGCCACCGCCGCGTCAACGGCCTCCTCGCCGAGGCGGCGCCGTTAGCGGCGCCGCTGCAGAGCGACGGTGGCAAGGGCGCGGATGCCACGGCGCCCGTGCACGCGAGCACGGCGACGTACCACGTCGACCTCACCATCGGCACGCCGCCGCTCGTGCTCACATTCGTCCTCGACACGGGCAGCGATCTCATCTGGACTCAGTGCGACGCACCGTGCCGGATGTGCTTCCCGCAGCCCTAGCCACTGTACGCGCCGGCAAGGTCCACGACCTACGCCGACGTGCCGTGCGGCTCGGCGCTCTGCGACGCGCTCCGGGGGGGGCGCACTGCTCGGGGTCATCGGCGCCGAAGATGGCCGGCTGCGCGTACTTACTTGTCGTACGGCGACGGTAGCTCCACCGACGGCGTCCTCGCGACGGAGGCGTTCACGTTCGGCTCCAACGCCACCGTCAATGGCTTTGTTGGACACAACAAAGCTGCTGCTCTGTTTTTATTCCTTCAGCAATTTTCAAGGCGACAAGACGTTCGACGGGACTTCATTGTATCAGCGTAGGCGGCGACGTGACAGGCGACGTGCGCAGTGTGCCCATGGATGTCGAAGTCAAAAGGTGTACAATGCTATACAGTAGAGTAGCTGGTAGTTATAGAAAATTATTCTTGCATTTGCAGCGCGTGTATAAAACCCGGAGGCTTTCCATAACAGAAGCAAAGAGAAAGACAATTCACTCGGCCAGTTCGCGTGTATTTGTCTCTGCTTTCCTGTTGCGCACTGTTCATCTTCAAGCCTCAGAGATCGAGAGTGAGTTTCAGGGATCGACCAGGGGTCGGTTAGGTGTGTGCTGTACATGCAAGATCATTGAGGGACCGACAAGTCGTATCAGAGCCCACGTTGAGTACTAGCAGCGATGGCAGGCACACCGAAGACTTTTCCAGTGGCTTCACCAGTGCGGACGCCTGAGCGCTCTCCTGAGCGCCGTGGCCGCGAAGAGCGGCACGGCAGAAGGGACCGCTCCGGGTTGCGCACGGTCGTCGTCCACAAGACTGTGAGCAAGTTCGGCGGCGCCACCACCTACCCTACGCTTACACGCACGAACTACTCCGACTGGGCGGTGTTGATGAAAGTGATGCTTCAGGCACGTGGCTTATGGGTCGCCGTTGAGTCCGAGACCGACGACGACACGGAGGACAAGCTGGTGCTGGAGGCGATTCTCCACACGGTGACGCCAGATCTCCTCCATTTTAGGGAGAGCGAAGACAGTGGCGGAGGCGTGGGAGAAGCTCGCATCGATGCGCGTATGCTCGGACCGAGCGAAAAAGGCGAAGGTGCAGTTCCTCCGAAAGGAGTACGAGAACATCACGTTCCGTGATGGCGAGTCCGTGGAGGATTTCGCACTGCGACTCACCTCGTTGGTGGCGGAGCTAGCGGCACTCGATGACGAGATCGATGAGCAGCGGGTTATCGAGAAGTACCTGCGGGTTGTGCCAGCGAAGTACGACCAGATTGCTCTCTATTGAGACTCTGCTCGACCTCTCGAAACTCACGCTGGAGGACGTGACCGAGAGGTTGAAGGTGGTCGAAGACCGCGCCGCGGCAGCAACACTGGTAAGTACCAGCAGCAGGCTGCTGTTGACGAAGGAAGAATGGAGGGCGCACTGCAGAGAGCAGGCGGGCAGCCCGTCCACCTCCAGTCGGAGTGGGCGTGGTAGAGGCAAGTCAAAGAGTGGCAGACCCTCCCTATGCGCCGACGATGAGTGCCACAACTGTGGCAAGAAAGGGCACTGGGCACGTGATTACCGTGCGCCCAAGTGCCGTGACCGCGGGAGTCAGAGACGCGCCCACTAGGGCCGAGAGCAGAAGGAGAAGGCCCATCTAGCGGAAGAGGGCGAACAAGATTCGTCTTTGCTGCTATCGCAACTTTGTGCTCTCAGGGACGTCCTAGAGGACAGAGAGCATCGAAAACTTGAGCTGGATGAGGTCTGGGCTCATGTTCAGCTGGGAAGGAAGGAAGACACTGTCGATGACGTCTGGTACCTCGATTCAGAGGCCAGCAACCACATGACGGGCAATAAGACGGTCTTCACAGAGCTTGACTCCATCATCTCGGGGTCGGTCAAGTTCGGGGACAGGTCGGTGGTGAAGATTGAGGAACAAGGCATGGTGGTGTTCAAGGGTCGGAATAGCGAGCACCGCGCGTTGACCGGAGTCTACTTCATCCCACGTCTAAAGACCAACATTGTGAACCTCGGGCAGCTGGACGAGCGAGGGTGCCAGGTATTGCTCGAAGACGGAGTCCTCCGCGTCAGAGACCGAGAGCGGCGGCTGCTGCTGAAGGTGAACCGCGAGAGGAACCATCTCTACACCACCAAGCTTCAGGTGACACAGCCGGTGTGCCTGGCGGCGAGGTTTGGTGACGATGCGTGGCTGTGACATGGGCGGTTTGGCCACATCAGCTTTGATGCGCTGACAAGGCTAGGTCGGCACGATATGGTGTGAGGCTTTCCCACGATCGAGCATGTCTGGGAGCTGTGCGACAGTTGCCTCGTCGAAAAGCAGCGGAGACAGTCGTTTTCATGCAAGAAGACGTACCGTGCCGAAGGTCTTCTGGACCTCGTGCACGGCGACATGTGTGGGCCAATCACCCCGCCGCCGCATGGGGTCGGCGCTACTTCCTTTTACTGGTGGATGACTGCAGTTGGTACATGTGGTTACGACTGCTCACCACCAAAGACGAGGCTTCCAAAGCCATCGTAGAGTTCCAGACGCGGGTTGAGACCGAGACGGGTCGAAAACTGCGCGTGCTGGAGACTGACCGGGGTGGAGAGTTCACCTCGATAGAGTTTGGTCAGTACTTGAAGGGCGTGGAGCGGCACCTCACGGCACCATACTCGCCGCAGTAGAATAATATCATAGAGAGGCGAAACCAGACCATCGTCGTCGTGGCCAGGAGCATGTTGAAGGTAAAGGATATGCCGGCGGTGTTCTGGGGTGAGGGGGTGAGCACGGCGGTGTTCATCTTCAACCGCTCGCCGATCAAAGCTGTAGCCGGGAAGACCCCCTTCGAGGCTTAGCCCGGGAGGAAGCCAGACGCGTCCTTCCTCAGGACATTCGGCTGTGTGGCGCATGTGAAGACGGTGAAGCCACACCTCGACAAGCTGGAGGATAGGAGCACCAAGATGGTGTTCCTTGGCTACGAAGCCGGGAATAAGGTTTATCGCCTATATGACCCTGACGGGAAGAGGGTGCATATCTCTCAGAATGTCGTCTTCGATGAGGCGGCAAACTGGAACTGGTCGAGGACCAGTGCCGATAGAGAAGAGGCAGGCTCACGGAGCTCCTTCTCCTTCGAGCACTCCTTGGAGATAGAGGAGGTGGGCTCAGCTTTAGGGGGAGTTGAGCTCGGCGATGCCAGAGATCGGCGCGAATCGAGGTCGACAGAGCCAGAGGGCTCGGACGGTCGGGGTCGGCGCGATTCTGGATCAGCCGCACTGCGCGACTCAGAGTTGGCGGGACAAGGCCCGGACTCCAGGAGTCGACGCAGCAAGCGACCGGCTGTCACGCACCCCGTTTCCTAGATGCACTGTGATATACGTATCAGTCTCTGGATCAGTAGCTGATACGCACAACACCACAGAATGTATATCGAAAGCATACTTCGAAAGGAAAAACTAACCTGAGACAGGACTTTTAGTGGCCACACCATGAGGATCTCTACGATCCTACATCGGTTGACCAACTAAAAGCAGAGCAGGCAGCGAACACCAGAGCCCAAATCCACAAGCAGACTTGAGAAGCAGAACGAAACCAGCACAACATCTACGCGATCCTCACTGTCTAAAACCACAAATGCAGGCGGGTGAGTACATAAGGTACTCAGCAAGCTCCAACACTAAGCAAAGGCATCGCTATAGATGCACATTAGTTGTAGCAAGGATGAGGCAGCAAGGTCCATGATGCAAAAAGCCAGTTTTATGCAAGGTTCACTACAGAAGATTTCAAAAGGGAGTGAAAGCATTTATTATCCATATATTAATAAGTTGGACCTGGGGGAGTATAAACTGTTCCCGCCAGTTCTCTAATTTTTAACTGGAAGAGCCTCCACAGTCCCCTCCAGACACTTTCCAAAACACGGGTAGCTACACCCACTCACACATCAAGGCAGTATAGAAAATCTAATCGTAGGGCGCCCGAACAGTAGCATATCAATACCGTGACAACGGCCTATCCGGAAGGATTTTTAACTCTGCAGAGGTTGTACACTGTACCCACAGGTTATGCTACTCCTGATCATTAGAGTTGCATAACGCCTATCCCACATCTACGTAGTTTTCCACAGATTCCATCCAAGGTGCAAACAGGGGCCATCCCTCGGGGTTTTCCAGGCCGTCAATGACGCATCGGTACATTCCCGGAGCCGGGTCGTGAATATCCACCACATTCACGCCTTTTCCTGGTCCCCTCCAATCCCCGGGTATTACCAAACCAGGGGCTATATCCGCGGGCTTACGCTCCCGTGACGCGGGCAATTACCGTCGAAGGCCAGGCAGCGAGTTATCTCACGCCCTTCTCCTGTTCCCTTGTGTCTTCACTACCGACCCCCCAGTGGTTCGATGTGGAAAGAATACGTAGAGGGAATAAGTCCTGCCCAAAATGTACAGGTTCTGTAGTTGCACAGGAATTACCAAGTCGAGGGCTAACGAACCGGTCCTTATATGGCAAGGGTGGCGGTCTCGTCCACGGCAGGTGGACCACAGCGAAGCCTACACACCTATCATCATCACCTCAGGTGAGCCCCACCCCACGGCCAGAAACATCCCCTCTTCATCTAGCACCAGTTGTTCTAATCTCGCCCCCTTTTATTTGTACTCACACCGCCAAACTCTTTCAACTCATTTTGCAAATTAATGGTATGTGGTGCGGCGGTGCGAAGCACTGTAAATGGGGTCCTAAGCAGATCTAATACAAGGTAATATCCGTTCTGTAAAACTATTTAGGAACGGAATCCCTATGGCTTTCAAGGACACTTTGTCAACGGTTTTCAAGGAAGGTATTCATATCTATACAGCGAGTTACTGACATAAATATAAATATCTAAGATCAAGTAGGATTATGACTAACACAATGTTTCAAACTAAGATATCATGCATAGCAAAATAAATAGGCACTATGGGAGCATTAGCAAATTATAGGTTTCAATATGAGGTTAGAGCTTGCCTGCAAATTCTTTAATCTTCAAGCTTGAGGTTGAAGGCTTCTTCTTCAAGATCTCAGTCTTCAATCTCTAGCTTCGCGCCCAATCTACGAGCTTCTCTTCATACGTAGACCTTCTGGTCCCTCTTGAGGCTTGAATCTTCCTTACACTCAGCGTTATCTACGCGAAGGAAAAGCCTAATAAAACTACTGCGAAAGAAACACAACTGAAGAAGGAGCGATAAAAATCCAAGAACTCCAACTAAGAACCAGATAACACCGCGAGGAAAACTTAGGGCAAGTCATGCATGATGCGGTGATTAGTTATTACGAGGAGCGGTGAAGCCCACTAGCATGGCTATTGGAGAGGCATGTGCTTGTGTAGTCCTGTGAACAGTACATCATTTTATGTAGACCTTAATTTAGGACCATTCACTACTTGTTGGCCATTAGAGTTATTCTGATTGATACCTGGTGGTTAAACTATATCATGAGTGCATTGTGCGTGCTTCTATGTTACGGCTCATGACCTGAGTTATCCGTGTATATTGTGCACTTGCACTTATCGTTGGCCTGTGCTTAAATCTATGTATCATGGTTTCGAATGTGAGCACGACTTAAAACTGCACGTGTGCCGGTGTGTATTGATGTAAAGTGAAATACATAAGTATTCAAATTAATTTATGCTTACTTTCTAACATGCCCGTAGGTGGTCGATTATTTAGCTATTAATTATTTAGTTACGTCGTTAGTGCTAGTAGATGGTATGTGCACTAGCATGTACTGATGTGTTACACATAATTTCTAGTGAGTATTTCTTGATTCTACTATACAACTGAACTCCTATACTAAATAAATGGTATTAATTGTGATGTGGTGATGGGCATATTGCTACTGTTAGTTATTTAGTTTATACCTATATGAATGTACTACTTTAGATGTTCAATGGTTACTTATAGGTTGCTAACTATAAAGTGTTCACTTACTTCCTAATATTTAGTTATTAGTGTTTAACTATAAACTTTATAATTCTAATTTTAAGTTAAGTTATTTAGTGCGAACATGGGTGTGCATACTAATGTGTGCTAAATAATGGGGTTATGCTATGCTATGGCGTGCCTTAGCTAGTATAAATCTATGTTTAGAATGCATCATAACCAAAGACTTGCACTAACAACGATAAAACAAAAGAAGGAACACCATTAAACTCAGCGAAGAACTTACTATAGAAGCGAATCGGCAAGACCGGAGGTTGGCTGAGGTTTGGATGATTCGATGTGATGGAGCTTGAGATAATGGTTCCAATGGCACCAAGATCACTGAAAACTTAGTTAAGGTGTAGCGGTGGTGAGACGAACAAGGTGTTCACGATGGAAAACAGGAAATCTCCCCCGTGGACACGCTACCCGACATATGTCCACAGTTGTCGGGTGTGTGTGCAGGCGTGAAACAGGGGACGAACTTCGTGGTGATGTTGCCAGCTAGTCTGCGACCAAAAACTGGCAAAGGCTGCATGGACATATGGCTCGGCCTGTGTCCACGGCCTCTAAACACCTGCGTGTCCAGAATCGAGGAAAAACATGTGGACACGTGGTTCGGCGTGTGTCCACAGCCCCTGGACACACGGGTGTCCAGACTCGAGGATTTCTCCGTGGACACAGATTTCTGTGACGTGTTCATGGACACGTGAATATATGAGCTGTAATCGTGTCCGTGGACACGAGGACTGTGACCGTGTCCGTGGACACATGAACTATGACGTGTCCGTGGACACGTGAAAGTGAAAGTTCGGGGTTTTGTGGAAGTTCGGAGATTCGTGGACACGTGAGAGTGAAAGTTCCTGGTTTTGTGGGATACTGGAAAGTTCGGGGTTCACGGGAAAGTTCGGGGTTCACGTGAAGTTCGGGGTTTTGTGTGGACTCGAGAAAGTTCGGGGTTTTCGTGGACACGGGAAAGTTCGGGGTTTTCGTGGACACGGAAAAGTTCGGGGTTTCTCGTGGACACGGGAAAGTTCGGGGTTTCTCGTGGACACGGGAACTGTGATCGTGTCCACCTGTGATCGTGTCCGTGGACACGTGGACACGGAAAAACTGTGACGTGTCCGTGGATACGTGGACACGGGAAACTTTGATCGTGTCCGTGGACACGGGAACCGTGATCGTGTCCGTGGACACGTGAAAACTGTGACGTGTCCGTGGACACGTGAACACGTGAAAACTGTGACGTGTCCGTGGACACGTGGACAGTGGAAAACTGTGACGTGTCCGCGGACACGTGAACACGGGAAAACTGTGACGCGTCCTCCGAGTCCGGTAGTGACCCGACTGGGGGTCACGGAAGCGTGACCGTGTCCAAGCTCGTGGACACGAGGTCCGAGGCTAGTGGTGACCCGGCTCGGGGTTACGAGATTGTGACCGGGTCCAAGCTCGATTCGGGGTCACAGAAAGGTGTCCGTGTCCGAGCTTCAGGACATGTGTAAACAGGTCGGGTGGCAACTGTGTCTTGGACACGTGCCGATTAGGGAGCCTAACCCTCAGGGCTGCGTGCGTGTGTGGGTGCTTTAGTAATTCCAGAACCGTACAGGAGCTTTGCTGTAACAGTGAGAATGACTAAATTGTAAATAACAAAAACTCCCGGAGGACCAATCTGTGATTTGATCGAGTACTACATGGCTGAGGAAATTGACTGACGAATTCTAAAGGAATAAGAGGTCTTCTTTGCAAAGTAACTTGTTACCTTCGGCTCCCCTGTCCAAAATGTGATGGACCGCAGCAGGGGGCCGGTCCTCGCACTCTGCCGTGGATGCCGGCGGCGCTGAGGCGGCCAGCCCGGTTGGGGAGCTGGGCTCTGGGCGGGAGAAGGGCAGGGCGGTGCACTGAAGCTAGCCATGGTCTCAGGTGTGTTGGGAAGTCATCGCGAGGGGCCGGCACCAGAAAGCTCGCAGGCTCGACCGCGGCTCATGACGTCGGGGCGCGGGAGAGGCGGAGGGACTCGGAGCTTCAGCAGAAGCGCAGGTGGGCGACGTGGTGGTGCACGTGACGAGCTCGGACGAGACGAAGAGACTTTGCAGCGCGCCATCGACGAGCAGAGGGTGGCGCGCCGTGGGGATGCGCGGCGGCAGGAAGCACGGCGGCCAATGGAGCTCGGGCTTCTGGCCGGGAAGCACGAGGGCAGCGCCGAAGAGCTCCCTGCGGGGTCGGATGCGCCGGAGAGGGGCTAGGGGTAGACGGCGTCGGAGAGAAGGCGTCAGACATGGCGGCGCACGGCTCAGGCGCATGGCAACACAGGCGAATGACGTCGGGGAAGATTGGGGCTTAGATCGAGGGCACATGAGCTGCGTGGAGGAGCACGTGGCAAGGCGTGGGTCGCAGGTGCCGCGCGTGGATGGGTGCGTGGCAGCGCGCGCGGGCGTCCGTGCTAGCAGCGCGAGGAAGAAGACAAGAGAGGAGGAGATAGGGGTGGAGAAAGGTGGAGGCACTGACAGGCGGGACCCGCGGATTTTTTCCATTTTCTGGATTATCTCGGAATTTCTGTAACAGCCTTCTGTTGTTCCTTCAAAAGGTCAACTTGCCGAGCTCCGAGAAACGTGAAATTTTGCAGGGTTGAAGTACTTTTTAAGATGAACATCTTTTGTTTTAGGATTATCTTCAAATTCTCAATAGATTTATTCTACGAAATTCGGAGGATAAATGGCTATTTGAGTAGGATAAATTAATTTGGACGAGGTCAAAAAGATCAAAAGAATTGGCCTGATTTGGAATTCAAGGACTTCGATGGGCTTGAAATTACAAATGAGTGAGTTCAAAGGAATTGAATGGATTTGAAATTTAACGATATTTGGTTGTATTTAGGATTCAAAGAATGGGATTAAGAACGCAAGAAAACAAACGGAAAAAAAAAGAGGGAAACAAAAAGGGGCTCAATCACTTGCCACACCTCAAATTTTAATATTTTGAAATCTTCAATTTAGATAAGTTTTAATTTAATGGAGTTTTCACCTTTTTGAAATAGGAAAGAAAAGAAAATGTGAGAAGTGGAAAGAAAAAAAAATGTTAGGGTGAAAGTTAGAAAAATTTTGAATTAGGCATTTTTAAACTTGTTCTAAAATTCGGGATGTCACACCGGCGGGTCGGCGCGACCAAGGGTCGAGGTCATCGAGTCGGGAGGACTCTGACTCCGACGGTCGGCGCGACTCAGTTGCGACTAAGGGTCGACGCGATGTCGGGATTGGAGGTCGGCAGAGCCCGAGATCAGCAAGTCAGGAGGACTCGAATGCGGCTGGGCAGAGCGGCTCCAGGTCCGCGGGTCGGCGCGGCCTAAGGTCTGGCGGTCGGCGTGGCCAAAGGTCGGGCGGTCGGCGCGGCGGCAGTCGGCGCGATACAAGGAAGGGAGGAGGACTCCAGCGTGACTCGAGGCCCGAGGGCCGGGATCAGTGTGGAGGGTCGGGGTCTGAGGGTCGGCAGAGCGACTCAGACGTCGCGAGTATAGGAAGCTCAGGGTCTTCTTGGTCGAGGAGATCGATAGTGAGACTAAAGTTCGTGTCGCCACCTCCTGACCGCTCTCTCGACCTTGATGCGGCGCAGGACGAAGGGCCGCTGAGGTATCGGTCGATCAATGATTTGATCACTGACCCTCAACACCTGAGGTCAGGGACTCAAGTGGAACGCAGCGCGCAGCAACTGCTGACGGTGACTGCCGAGGAACTAAGCACGTTCGCAGATGCCGAATGCGACCCATGCTGGCAGAAGGCCATGACAGAGGAGATGGGTTCAATTAAAGAGAACCGCACTTGGGAGCTAGTGGATCCGCCGACCCGTTGTTGACCGATCGGGCTCAAGTGGGTCTTCAAGGTGAAGCGTGATGCCAATGGGAAGCTGGTGAAGCACAAGGCGAGGCTGGTTGTCAAGGGGTATGTGCAGCGAGAAGGAGTGGACTTTGACGAGGTGTTCGCGCCAGTTGCGCAGATGGAGTCGGTCTGACTCATGCTGGAGTTGGCGGCGGAGAAAAGTTGGCAGGTCCATCACATGGACGTGAAGTTAGCATTCCTCAACGGAGAGCTAGCCGAGGAGGTGCTCGTAGAACAACCACCGGGCTTCGTTGAGAAGGGTGAAGAGCACAAGGTGCTCCGGCTGCGGAAGGCGTTGTACGGGCTCCGACAGGCTCCACGAGCGTGGAACACCAAGCTGGACGCAAGCTTAAATAAGCTTGGCTTCACCAGGTGTGTAAATGAGCATGCGCTCTACACACGACGCTCCAAGGAGAGAACGCTGATCGTCGGAGTCTACGTCGACGATCTTATATCACCGGCACCAAGGAGGACATCGAGACATTCAAGCAGCAGATGACGTCTCTGTTCAGAATGAGCGACCTAGGGTTGCTATCCTACTACTTGGGCATCAAGGTGATGCAGGAAATAGGAGTCATCAAGCTCTCCCAGCCCGCCTACTCGACGAAACTCCTGGAGAGGACAGGCCTCTCGGAGTGCAAGTCAGCACACACGCTGATGGACGATCAGCTGAAGCTGTCGAAGAGGAGCACAGCGCCGACCGTTGATGCGTTCTAGTACCGAAGTATCGTCGGTGGGCTGCGCTACCTGGTGAACACACGGCCGGATATTTGCATTCGCCGTGGGGTTCGTGAGCCGTTTTATGCAAGATCCGAGTGAGGATCACCTCGCCGCTGTCAAGAGGATCCTACGCTACATCGCAGGGACGCAAGGCTATGGAGTCCAGTACAGCAGGACCGGCGGAGGTTCACTGAAGCTGATCGGGTTCAGCGACAGTGACATGAGCGGCGACATTGACGAACCGGAAGAGCACAACCGGCGTCGTGTTCTACCTAGGGCACAACCCCATCAGTTGGCAGGCCCAGAAGCAGCGAGTGGTGGCTCTCTCGACGTACGAGACGGAGTACATCACTGCGGCGACAGCTGCATGTTAGGGTGTGTGGCTTCATCAGCTGCTATGCGAACTCTCAGGAGAGCAGCAGCAAGCACCGACCCTGATGGTGGACAACAAGTCCGCCATTGCCCTGTACAAGAACCCTGTCCTTCACGACCGCAGCAAGCACATTGATGTGAGGTATCACTTCATCCATGACTGTGTCGAGAGTGTACAAGAACCTTGTCCTTCACGACCGCAGCAAGCACATTGATGTGAGGTATCACTTCATCCATGACTGCGTCGAGAGAGGGCGGATCATCCTCGAGTTCGTCGAAACCGGTCGGCAACTCGCGGACAATATTACCAAGTCACATGGTCGCGTCAGATTCCTGGAGGCTCGGTCTCAGGTCGGCGTGATCAAGGTGGCTGAGGAGCAGCATGGTTAGGGGGAGATTGGTGGACACAACAACCCTGCTGCTCCGTTTTTACTCCTTCGACAGTTCCCAAGGCGACGAGACGTCCGACGGGACTCCACTGTAGCAGCGCAGGCGGTGACATGTGACAGGCGACGTGCGCAGTGAGGCCGTGGACGTCGAAGTCAAAAAAGTGTACAGTGCTGTACAGTAGAGTAGCTGGTAGTTGTAGGAAATTATTGCTGCACTTGCAGCGTGTGTATAAAAACCCGAAGGCTTTCCTCTGGTAGTAACAGAAGCAAGAAGAAAGGCAATTCACTCGGCCAGTTCACGTGTGTTTGTTCTGCTTTTCCGTTGCGCACTGTTCATCTTCAAGCCTCAGAGATCGAGAGTGAGTTTCAGAGGTCGGTCAAAGGTCGGCTAGTTGTGTGCTGTAGGTGCAAGATCATTGACGGACCGACAGCCCTCGCCTTTGGGTGCGGCACGGACAACCTCGAAGGGACCGACAACTCATCCGGCCTGGTCGGGATGGGGCGCGGCCCGCTGTCGCTGCCGTCGCAGCTCGGCGTCACCCGGTTCTCCTACTGCTTCATGCCCTACAACGACACGATGACGTCGAGGCTGCTGTTCCTGGGCTCGTCGGCGAGCCTGTCGCCCGAGGCCAGGTCCACGCCGTTCATGCCGAGCCCGGCTGTCCCGCTTGTGAAGATGACGGAGAAGATGAAGGCCTTTCCTAGTTCGCTCTTCTTGTCCGACCTCGAGTTTATCTGAGTGTGTTTTGGGTTTCAGAGACTAGTTCCAGCTTGTCTGTTGCCTTATTTTGCCTGTTTGTGAACTGTTTGGTGCTTTCAGTGGCGGCTGGGTTGTTTGGTGTGGGTGCGTCTGTTTGTGATCTTTTCTTTGGTGCTTTCAGCGTCGGTGGGATGTTTGAACCTTTTGACAATCGCTTTCAATAAAAACGGAGGTCTTTCTCTTGTAAAAAAAAAATTGTTTCTGATATGTATTGGTTTTCGTCAAAAAAACCAATTTATTTTAGTAATCGAACAACCGGATCAATTTTGTTGGTTTTTATAAAACCTAGCGATTTTTATCGGTTTTTTAAACCATGCAACCCGTCGCAGTCATGCAACTGTTTTCAAAACGATATGTCACTTCTTGTGAGGTCAACGAGCATTGTTTCGTTTGTTTGAACGAACCCAACCAATGAAAAGAAGACGGAGGGAGGACAACGTAGGACGACATGGTGTGCAGAGCTGTAGTAGCAGGTATGCTCACGTTTGCTGCCGTTGTCATCGGCATCCTCTCGCAGTCGCCGGCGACTTTCGCGAAGAGCCCTCGCGGCTTCCGCGCCACCCTCACCCGCGCCCACCGGAGTGACGGCAGCAACAACTCGACCGCGGCGCGCCACGACGCGCGCCGCCTCGCGGCCCTCTCGGCGGCGGGGTCGTCGTCGTCCACTCCCCCGGGCGGTCTCCAGACGCTGGTCGAGAACGGTGCCGGGGCGTACCGGATCAACCTGTCCATCGGCAAGCCGCCGCTCACGCTCCCAGCCTTCCTCGACACCGGCAGCGACCTCACCTGGACACAGTGCGCGCCGTGCGCCGCGTGCTTCGCGCAGCCGACGCCGCTCTACGACCCCTCCGGCTCGTCCACGTTCGCGAAGCTGCCCTGCGCGAGCCCCTCGTACCGGTCCATCCCCGGCGCCTTCCGCGCGTGCAACGCCACCGGCTGCGTGTACGACTACCGCTACGCCGTCGGCTTCACCGCGGGCTACCTCGGCGCGGACACGCTCGCCCTGGGCCGCGCCTCGTTCCCCAGCGTCGCGTTCGGGTGCAGCACGGCGAGCGGCGGGCCCATGGACGGCGCGTCGGGCATCGCGGGGCGTCGGGCGCGGCGCGCTGTCCCTCGTGTCCCAGCTCGGGGTCGGCAGGTTCTCGTACTGCCTCCGCTCGGACGCGGACGCCGGCGCCAGCCCGATCCTGTTCGGCTCCATGGCCAACCTGACAGGCGACGAGGTGCAGTCCACGCCGCTGGTTCAGAACCCCGCGGCGCGACACGCCCCGTACTATTACGTCAACCTCACCGGCATCACGGTCGGGGACACCGATCTCCCTGTCACGAACACAACGTTCGGGTGCACCTCGACCGCCGCCGGCGGCCTGATCCTGGACTCTGGCACCACGTTCACATACCTCGCCGAGCCCGGGTACGCGATGGTGAGGCAGGCGTTCGTGTCGCAGACGGCCGGCCTCACAACGGTGAGCGGCGGACCGTTTGATTTCGACCTATGCTTCGTCGCCGACACCGGCGGCTACTCTGTGGACGCGCTGCCTGTTCCAAGGCTAGTCCTGCGCTTCGCTGGCGGCGCGGATACGTCGTGCCGCGGAAGAGCTACTTCGACGCCGTGGGCGAGCGAGGCAGCGTGGCGTGCTTGCTGGTTCTCCCGAGCAGGGGTGTTTCCATCATAGGCAACGTGATGCAGATTAGGGCTGAAGAATTTTCGTTCCGAATGCGTTTCGTCTACCATTTCTTCTGTACCATTTTTTAACAGGCGGAGAAAAAGAAAACAGTAACGAAAACAGTATGATATTTTTTTCGACTATTTTGACGAAATTCCATATTTAGGGGAATTTTTCTGTGTTTTATCGTTTTGCCTAAATACGGTAATGAGATCGCATTTGAGCATGTTTTATGAAAAATAAAAATTAAAAGTTATGAATCAAACAATTTTTTATTGATCTATATTGTTGAGTTGTATATTTTGAATTTAATTGTAATTTGTATTATATATATTGTAAGACTTAAACTATAGTGAATGTTCAATATTTATTTTATTCATATGTTCAATATCTTTTTCGATTACAGACCGTTTTGGTTTGTTTTCAAATTTTTTATTTATCTATTTGTTTTCGTTTCTGATTTTTTTTATTTCCATTTCCGTCATGTGTTATAAATATAAAAGTGAAAATAGTAGAGATGTTTTTCGCTCTGGCGGATTGTGCTACCATATGGGTTTGGTAACGTCCGATTCTTTGAAAAATCTGAAACATTTTAATTTCAGTGAAAAACATTTCTGTCAGAAACAAAATAACTTTGAAAACGGTTTATCAAATTTTAATAATTCTAAAATAAAAAGAAAGATTGAAATGACCAACATATATATTAAAAATATGGAAAACACTTTAAAAATATTTTGAAAATAAACAAAAGAATGTTAAAAATTTTTGAGAACTAATAGAACAAACTTTAAAAAACTTTAGAAACTAATACAACAACTTTAAAAAACTTTAAGAATAATTCGGTGGCATCTGCATGAAGGGTTCAACGAGATGAACTTAACGAAACAACTTTGAAAAAATTTAGAGACCTAAGAGAACTTCTTTGAATTTCTAAAGATTAACTATGAGAAAACTTTGAGAACGAACAATTTTAGAAAACTTTAAAAATAATTCAAAAGATACCTACATATAAAAAGTTCAACAAAGACGAATTTAACGGAACAACTTTAAAAATTTTTACAAAATTGAGCAAACTTTTTTAAATTTATAAAAATTAACTATTGTAATGTAATGGGTAAAGCAGTGATGGTAACCGATTCACGGTCGAAACACCGAAAAAGCAGATTCACCGTTGCTGTAGAAAAACCGAATCGATTCGATCCGTTTTGACGTTGAAACAATTCCGTTCCGAGCGATTCGATGATGAATCAGAAACGAGCGATTCAGAACCGAGCAATTCGATTCGATTTGTCTAAACGCACCTGTAGTCTCGTAAATTTTTGGTGCTTCTGCTTCAGCTTAAGCTGTCTTTTTTGGAAAACAGTTTTCTCGTAAATTTCTTGTACTGCTGCAGTATTTCATTAATAGGGATTTTGTGTATGAAGGGGGGGGGGAGACTATGGCCCTGTTTGCTTGCCAGCCGCAGTATGGCACGCCTGTCGTTGCAGCAGCGCTGAAATTGTGGCGGCAAAAATCAGCGCCTGAACTTTGAAAAAAAAAACGTGAAAAAAAGATCGACGCGTCAACTTTTTTTAGTTTGACGTGCCGCACAACCAAACAGCAGCCGAAAAAGTACGGAGCCCCCAAAGCTGTGTCGCGGCGAGTTTTAGCTAGCAAACAAATAGGCTCTCCTATGTCCAGGACCGGCAAATGAGGCAGCAGATGATGGACGAAGTCACGAAAGAGCAGCTGGAAGAAAGGTTGCATGATCTGCTCGTCGGAGACTCGGAGCTGGTCGGCGGTGAGGGATATGAGCCTACGGAAGACCCCTCACCAAGGTTTAGAAAAACCATAAATCGATCGGTTTTCAACAATACAGAAAATTAGTTGGTTAGCCGGTTAAACTAATTGATTTACCTTTTTCTACAATAACGATCTGATTTTTAGCGAAAACTGATCGTATAATGAAACTGAGTTGGAGTAATTTCAGCCAGCGAATTTGCAGCAGTTTAGTTACTGGGCCGGACGAGGCTTAGTTACTAGGCCTTCCTAATTGGGCCAGGCCGGACGAGGCTTAGTTACTGAGCCAACCGACCCGGGCCGTTACCGCGCCTTCCAGATGGGACCCACCCGCTTTCAGCCGCCACCTCGTTGGTGTGACAGTGTGAGTGATCCATCCAGTCACACGGGACACGGCCACACGAAATCGCGGGAGGAAATACACGTCCCATTTATGCCCGCTGTCCCTTTTCGTCTATCGAGAGCTGTTGCTCCTCGGCGGCGTCGTCATCGTCGTCTCGTCACCGGCGGCGGGCCTGCGGTGCAGCGGAGAAATGCCGTCCACGTCGGTTGCCGCGGACATGGAGCTGGACCGCCCCAACCAGGAGGATTACCTCCCGCCAGACTCGCTCCCGCAGGAAGCGCCCCGGAATCTCCACCTGTAATCAGAGCGCCCCTGTCACGGCGTCTTACCTTTTTTTTATCTTTTTCCAATTCTGTAATCCTAATTTGGGTTATGCAGGCGCGATCTGCTGGACATCTCCCCGGTGCTCACGGAGGCGGCGGGCGCCATCGTCGATGTGAGTGACTCAACGGATATTCAATCTTCTGTTCCCTGTGTGTTTCGGGTTAATTGGTGTTTTGTAGTAGATGGGCGCATTATCAGCGAGGTTGCCAAGCTTATTCTGTTGTAACTTGTTAACATCAACAGTTGTTCGATGGGCATGAATCTAGCTCAACGTGTTTGTGCACTTAATAAATCTTTGGGTTGAATTGCGACTCTCTATGCTTAGCATTCGTGTAGAATTTTGGTTCATTTTACACACTAGCTTACTACACACCATCAGATTTCGGGGTACATCTGTGGGTCTTGTTCAGTGCACATATGGCCTTTACAGTGTCGGATTCCTTGTATTTTCTCTTGGCTCACTCTAGAATCTACAATCTTTAACTAAGGACACCTTACTTTTTTTTAAAGATGCTTATCTTCAATTAATGATTAAAATGATGATTTCTATCTCAATAATGGAGTCCATTCTAGATGATGACTTGATTGTAGTGAACCTTGCCCATGTCCTGGATTTTGGTGAACAGCTGTGCATCATTCAACTCACCAACCTGACATCGACCCAATCATGTCACAACAATGTACTTCCCACTGACTATATGAATTATCAAACTCATTCCAATCCAATAATGCTCTACTTCACCCCATGAACATTATTCCAGTCTTCCATATCTTGTTAGCACTTGTATCTACTCTTGTCAGACAACCCTATACTGACTCTCCCGAATGCTGCTGCTAGATTGTTATAGTTGACATCTCTCATCTTAACAACAACAACATTGGAATATCTATAGATGGTTTGGAGTTTGGACATGTCCCAAGGACACATTTGAGTTCTTAATAACAGTGCAAAATGATCATTTGTGCAAGGTGTTTCGTATCTAGTTCATGCATACTACTAAAAGAACCATCAATGTTCTATGAGTTTTAAGATTTTTTTTCTATTCATTACAGTCCAATAATTAAAGAATATTATTCACAACTCATATTTGTCTTGGAAATCTTTTACCTCTTTCGCAATTTGAGCACCTTTTATTTATAATTATGCAGGATTCGTTCACACGTTGCTTTAAGTCAAATTCTCCAGAGCCATGGAATTGGAACATCTATTTGTTTCTCTTGTGGTGCTTTGGTGTCGTGATAAGATATGTTATACTTTTTCCGCTAAGGTACTCCTGTTTCGAACTGTTTGTGTTAGATAATTTCATTGATTTGATATCAGCTCTCTGACTTTAAATTATAGCATTCCATCTTTTCCAACACTTACGT
>BCLH01002565.1:8311-33350 GCA_001602315.1 Zoysia pacifica
TGCCGAGGGTGACGCCCGCGAAGGCGCTCAGGGCGCTGTCGCCGGCGAGCGCAGGGCGGCACGAGACGACATATGCCGCAACTGTGGCAGGTCTGGCCATTGGGCTAGGGATTGTCGACAGCCGAGACGCGGCCGGGCTCACATCGCACAGGCTGAGGAGGAGGATTCGGCTCTGCTCCTAGCACACCTGAGCATCGAGCTACCTTTAGCAGCATCGGCCGCAACAGCTCTCCTCAACCTCGACAAGCCGAGGGCACACGCCTTCCTCGGTGACGGCTCCAGGGACGACAAGATCGACGGCTGGTTCCTCGACAGTGGTGCCACTCACCACATGACGGGTCGCAGAGAGTTCTTCGACCTGAACGTCGACGTGCGCGGCTCTGTCAAGTTCGGCGACTCTTCGGCTGTGGACATCAGGGGCATTGGCTCCATTGTCCTCATCGCCAAGACTGATGAACACCGACTCCTCCCTGGAGTCTACTTTATCCCCACACTAAGGAACTCCATCATCAGCCTGGGCCAGCTGGATGAGAATGGCTCGCGGTGGAGATAAAGTCTGGAATTATGAGGATCTGAGACCGCCATCGTCGTCTTCTTGCCAAAGTAAACAGAGGCATCAATCGCTTCTACGTCCTTAATGTGCAGGTGGCACAGCCCGTGTATCTCGCAGCCCGCTGCGATGATAACGCCTGGCTGTAGCACGAGCGCTTTGGGCATCTCAACTTTGAGACCCTGAAGTAGCTTGGCGACAAGGAGATGGTGCAGGGCATGCTGCGAGTCGAGCATGTGGAGCAGCTCTGCGACACCTGCGTCCTCACTAAGCAGCGGCGACTCCCGTTCCCTCGTCAGGCGAGTTTTCGCGCCAAAAAAAAGTTGAAGCTGGTGCACGGCGATCTTTGCGGTCCCCCGACACCGGCCACACCTGGAGGCCGGCGCTACTTTTTGTTACTCGTCGACGACGTGTCTCGCTACATGTGAGCATACCTCCTCGACACCAAGGCGGCAGCAACTGATGCTATCAAGCGTCAGCTGGCTACGGCAGAGGAGTGCGGCTGCAAGTTTCGAGTACTTACGCATCGACAACGGCGGCGAATTCACGGCGGCTGAGTTCGCGTCGTACTGCGCTGACGAGGGGATTCAGCGTCACTATTCTACGCCGTACAGCCCGCAGCAGAACGACGTCGTCGAACGGCGCAACCAGACGGTGGTGGAGATGGCTCGAGCCCTCCTGAAGCAGAGGGGGATGTCGGCCATCTTCTAGGGAGAGACGGTGGTGATAGTCGTCTACATCCTCAACCGCTCGGCTATCAAGGCGCTCGGCGGCAAGACGTCGTACGAGGCTTAGTATGGACGCAAGCCGGCGGTTACCCACCTGCGCGTCTTCGGCTGCCTCGCGTTCGTCAAAGAGCTTGACTACGTCGGCAAGCTTGACGACAGGAGCACTCCGGGAGTGTTCATAGGCTACGCAGAGGGCACGAAGGCCTACCGCATCCTTCACCCGAGGACACAGCGTGTGCGCACTGCGCGTGACATTGTGTTCGACGAAGGGCGAGGTTGGGCGTGGGGCAAGATGGTGGACGACGGCCCGACTCCGGCGTACGACGACTTCACCGTCGAGTACGTCCACTTCGAGGGAGCTGGGGGAGTGGGCAGCTCTTCTTTGCCAAGCGCGTCTACCTCAGTCCCCGAGCCTCCACCGACTTCAGCGACTGTGACGTCGGCTGCGACGAGTTCCCCACCGCCACCACCACAGCCGGCAACGTCACGCTCTCCGGCGCCGACAGCTATTCCTCAAGGCACATCTACATCAGCACCAGCTTATGTCGAGCACAACCCGGTGGAGTTCGCTACTCCGCTCCCTCACGACGAGGAGCGTGTCGACGCGTACCTCGACAGCGAGCCGTTGAGTTATCGCACGATGGAGGACCTTCTCGGCGACGCACCGGTGTCGGGACTGGTGTCTCACGACCTGGAGGCACAGTTGCATCTTGCGTACGACAACGGCGAGCCTCGCTCATTCGCTGAGGCTGAGGGACACGCGACATGGCGCGTCGCGATGAAGTTAGAGATAGATGCGGTTGAGAAGAACCGTACTTGAGAACTCGCTGACCTTCCTCCTAGACACCGCGCGATCAGCCTTAATTGGGTGTTGAAGCTGAAGAAGGATGAGGCCGGTGCCATCGTCAAGCACAAGACTCGCTTGGTGGCACGCGGGTTTGTGCAGCAGGAGGGGATCGGCTTCGACGATGCCTTCGCTTCCGTTGCACGGATGGAGTCCGTGCGTTTCTTTCTTGTGCTGGCTGCCCAGGAGGGCTGGCGTGTCCACCACATGGATGTCAAGTCAACGTTTCTCAACGGCGACTTGAAGGAGGAGGTCTACGTGTACCAGTCGCCGAGATTTGTCATCCCCAGCAAGGTGGGCAAGGTGATGCGCCTGCGCAAGGCTCTCTACGGCTTGCGGCAAGCACCACGGGCGTGGAACGCCAAGCTGAATTTCACACTGAAGGGGATGAGTTTCGAGCAAAGCCTGCACGAGGCGGCCATCTACCGGCGGGGCAACGGCGGCAATGCTCTGCTGGTGGGTGTCTCCGTCGACGACTTGGTGATCACGGGCACCATGGATGCGGAGGTGGCAGCGTTCAAGGAGGAGATGAAAGCCACCTTTTAGATTAGTGACTTGGGACCTCTGTCCTTCTACTTGGAGATCGAGGTGTACTAAGACGACTTCGGCATCACACTTTGACAAACCGCCTACGCCAAGCGCATCGTTGAACTAGCTAGGCTCACCGACTGCAACCCAGCTCACTCCGATGGTGGAGAGGCTGAAATTCAGCCGTGACAGCACGACAGAGTAGGTGGATGCCACGCAGTACCGGCGCCTTGTGGGAAGCCTTCGCTACCTTGCCTACACGCGGCTGGACTTGGTGTTCTCCGTCGGCTACGTCAGTCGGTTCATGCAGCGACTGACGACGAAGCACCAGCAGGCCATCAAAAGAATCATCCGCTATGTTGCGGGGACTTTTGACCACGGCCTCCACTACTTGAGGTGTCTCGGGGCGGCACATTTCGTCGGGTACAGCGACAGTGACCACACGGCGACATCGACACCAGCAAGAGCTCGAGCGGGGTGCTCTTCTTCCTCGGCAATTGCCTTGTTAGTTGGAATCGGTCAAGCAGTAGGTGGTGGCTTTGTCTAGCTGCGAGGCTGAGTACATAGCGGTTTACACCGCTTCAACTCAGGCGCTCTGGCTCGCTCGGCTGCTTTGTGATCTTCTTAGCAGAGATGCTGAAGCAGTGGAGCTCAGGGTGAACAGCAAGTCCGCTCTGGCCTTGGCAAAGAACCTTGTCTTCCACGAGCGCAGCAAGCACATCAGAGTGAAGTACCACTTCATCCGAGGCTGCTTGGAGGAAGGGAGCGTTAGGGCAAGTTACATCAACACTAAGGACCAACTTGCTGATCTTCTCACCAAGTCTCTTAGTAGTATCAAGTTTCAGGAGCTTCACGTTAGGATTGGGATGATTCAAATCTCTCAGAAGACGACGCACAAGACTTAGGGGGAGAATGATAGAATAAATCTAGTGCAGACGCTTTATGTTTTATGCTTTGTGCTTTACGCTTTTCGCTTTAACATCTTAGACTAGCTTTTCAGCTTTTCGTTTTAGCATCTTAGACTAGCTTTTCAGCTTTATGCTTTAGCATCTTAGACTAGCTTTTTAGCTTTATGCTTTAACATCTTAGACTAGTATCTTAGTATATGCTTGGCTGCTCACCAAGCTTATATATATATATCCTCAACCCCTCAGGTTGGTCATGCCATTCTAGTGAGTAAAGAATATAGAGAAAATTGCCTCAACATTGAGTGTCATCCCTCACAATGCGAGTGTTGCGCCTAACAGAGAGAAGGTGGCGGTGGCAGTTGAGGGAGAGCCGACGGCAACGAGAGAGAAGGTGCTGCCGGCTGCTTCCGTGCTGCGTGGGAGAAGTGTCTGAGGCGGCTGCGTGGGAGTGGGACACCGGGAGATGTACTAGGGTTGGGTTGCTTGAGAGGAGTTGATGGGCTGAGGAAGAGATGGGCTGGTAAGCGGGCTGGGCCACTAAACTGAAGCTCCCTTTTCCTTTTCTTTCCTTTTCTTTTTATTTTACAGCGCTTAGGCTTGCCTAAGCTCTGGGCAGAGCATCAACGCTCGCCTAGCGCTTAGCACTTAATTTATCCTGGTTCATATCTTGACTTCGATTTCTTGTGCATATATAAACAGGTAGATGCTCATATAAAATCGCTGAAAACTTTATGTAGAAGGAAAGCAAAAACAGCTAAGGAGGGTGATGCACTAATTCTGAAGTGGGCGCAGCAACTTATCCACACAGCTGTTGGCATCCTTGACAAGTACATAAAAGAGGCATCAGATGCCAGGGGTCGCAATTTTGTCACTCCTCTGAGTGGCAAACATAAGAGAATGAAAGAGGCATCCATGCCAAAGTCAACATCGCAGGCAGTTGTTGCTGTCTTCACTATTGGGTCGCTGATCCTAACTTGCCCTAATGCAAGTGTGAAGGACATCTCTCCTTTGCTGCACACGATCATAACTTCTGGAAACTCTGAGCCAAGGCCAGAAAAGCTTGTTGGTGGGACCGTTTCTTTCAAAGAGTTAGCTCCATCTTTATATATACAATCGTGGGATACATTGGCAAAAATATGCCTTGTGGATGACAAATTAGCCAAGCGATATATTCCAATATTTGCTCAGGTATGTACTCTGCTCTGGTCTCGTTGATACTCTTAACAGATAAGCATTCAATGTTGCTTCTATGAATCAGGAGCTAGAGAGGAGTGATTTAGCTACAATTCGGAATAATATTATGATTGCAATGGCAGACTTCTATGTCCGTTATACCGCATTGGTTGACTGGTGAGTTTGTCTCTTTGTTCATGTAATCACTGATACTAATATCCCATTTCTTTCGGAAGTTTCAATCTTTCTTGTAAGTTCATTTGTCTGCCCTTGTATATCAGAAGTTCTAAATTCTCGCTCTCTTTGTGAAAGATGATGTTAGATTTACTGTGACATTCACGGTTAAAAAAATTTAGACGTTAGAAGTTTGTTCACAGTTTGCAACACCCAGGCACGTCTGTTGATATATATATGAAACATTATGGCGTACCCTCTGTTTTCAAAATTCTTCTATATGGTCATTCTCGAAATTAATTACTATTTTAGTTATATACTGCCCAATTTTTTTCCAAAAAAAGAAACAAAACACTGTTGAAACTCTGCAACATAATGAAACTACAGCCAGATGCCATTGGAGAGGCTGTTAGTCCAATGTTCGGCTGTTTCTTTATTGGCTACTAAGGTTAATGACACAAAGCTGTTCTCATACCTATATAGTAAATGTATTGATTTTGCAAGACTAGCTAATCAATTACATTCCACCTTTATAAAGATGATATTTAAAAAGTTATTTTTTTTTTCCAATTCGGGTATGTGAATTTAATTGAGCTCTCTTTTTTGATATTTTTTGCAGTTATGTTTCAAAAATAACAAAATCACTGCGTGACCCCTGTGAAGTTGTACGGAGACAAACATTTATCCTACTCTCTAAGTTGCTGCAGGTGGTAATCACCCTTGTAATGTTTTGATTTAATGTTAGATCTTGGTTTATTGAGACTATTATTTGTTCAGAGGGACTATGTCAAGTGGAGAGGGGTACTCTTTCTTCGGTTTCTGCCTTCTCTTGTTGACGAGTCGGAGAAGATTAGGCATTTGGCTGACTACCTTTTCGGGAACATCTTAAAAGGGGAAAAAAATCTTTGGTATTGCACTCTCTTTTCTTTATTTTAAGTCAATTTATAATTTAACATAGTATATTTTGCAGCAAAAGCACCACTTCTTGCGTATAACAGTTTCATTGAAGCTATTTATGTCCTGAACAGTTGCACAGGACATGGTGCATATAGTGAGTCCCAGGGCAGTCAAGACAAAGGACCTGCCCTTTTTGCAATACGGTAAAAATAATCAGCTTGCTGTACTCGCTAAATTTGCATTCTCATTTAATTTTTGACCAAAGGGCTCGGACCCTTCCGGAGCCCTGACACAGCAGCAAAGCTGTTGCCTGTGACCATGAGGTCACAGGTTTGAGTCCCGGTAGCCTCTTGCAGCTATATAGGGAAAGGCTGTGTACAGAAGACCTGAAGTGGTCGGACCCTTCCCTGAACCTTGTGCAAGCGGGAGCTATGTGCACCCAGCTTCCCTTTTATTCGATTTCTTTTTTTTTTTTTACCATGGGAAGCTTTGTTGCAGTGGCACTGATGAAAGATCAAGGTCAAAACGGATGCATATATATGTCTCTTTGCTGAAACAAATGGCACCGGAGCATCTTTTAGCCACATCTGCCAAATTATGCGCTGAGATTTTGGCTGCTGCTTGTGATGGCTTGCTCAATGTTGATGAGGCAGCCGGAAGGGCTGTACTTCAGGTAGTGATCAGTATCTTTACATAACTGCCTGTTAGTGTGAACTGAAAAATTTCTTTGATTTCCAGTGCCTAGATTCAATGTTTGCCATCCATGAGCCAGTTATAGCATGTTTACTTGTCATTACTGACCACCAAATATGCACATGTAGCATGTGATTTTATTTTAATGCTTACATCTTGGTGTGCGAAATTGAATGAACTAGATAATTTTTTGTTTAGCCTCTGTTATCATATTGTCATGATGGTTAATTCCTCAACAGGATGCTCTGCAAATACTGGCTTGCAAGGAGATGCGCATCCATCCTAATATCTGCACGGATATTTCTGAGATGGACGAAGAAGGTAGCGAAGGCGGGGCAACGGCTAGTGCACTCCTGGCTGCCAAAGGGAGAGCGGTCACCCAGGTTGCCAAGAAGAACCTGATCCAAATTGCGGTCCCCATATTCATCGAGCTGAAGCGGCTCTTGGAGAGCAAAAACAGCCCCCTCACAGGCTGCCTGATGGAGTGCCTTTGTGCCCTGCTCAAGGACTACAAAAATGAGGTTGAGGAGATTCTGGTGGCAGATAAGCAGCTCCAGAAGGAGCTCCTTTACGACATGCAGAAATATGAGGCCGGTAAAGGGAAGGCTAAGGCGACAGCCGAGGCTGGTCCCAGTGGTATTGGCAGGTACCCAGCTGGGCGAACACCCTCCCGCCGGGATGGTGCCGCTGCACTGTCAGTTCATGCATCTGCAAAAGCCACTGTTAGGACAGTGCTGAAGGAAGTGAACCGGAACACGCCGACACCACCGCTCCATTCAATGAGTGTTCCCAAGGTGAAGTCGATTCTGGGGACTGCCGGCCCTGGATCCCGCCGCCCTGACATTCTGGAGTCGGTCAGGCGGCTTCAGCCGACGTTTGAATCAGATGATGAGAATTAGCCTGTTCACTTCCATGTTAGTTCATTTTGGCTGATGAACTTAGACCGGTTTGATGATCGGATTAGTATGATGCTAACCTTCCAGATTAGGATGGTACTCACTTAGCTCATTCCCTCAATGAGATTTTTTCATCGATTAGCTGTGTACATGTTCCTGTAATCCAATAATGTTAAGCAACTGATCTTCATTTGGCTTTGTCCCAATGCATCAATGCAGTTACATAATTTTATTTGAGAAGTTGCATCTGATGCATGGGGTTGTTGTTTTATCACTTGCCCTCAATTGCTTAACTGTTAATCAAAATTGATCGTATATGATCTTGTAATTAAACGAACAAATGTCGGAGAACTGATCTAGCTTGGCTGAGGGATCACTTGCATGGCATCTGTCCTGCACTTAACATGCCGGTACGAAGAGTAAATTTCTTTGACCATTCAAATGTGTAAATTTATTAGTTATATTGAAAATATTTATCATACTTTTTTACTACCTCTGTCCTATAAAAGATTATTTTTTTTACTTTTAAAAACCATGTTTGATCACTTGTTTTATTCAATTTTTTTTGCAAATATAAAAACAAATAAGTCATGTTTATAGTATTTTTAATGATAAAACAATTTACAATAAGATAAATTATATTTTCATAAATTTTTTGAATAAGATGAGCGGTCAAACTTAAAGTGTGAAAGTCAAAAAATAATTTTTTTATTTATGAGACAAAGAGAGTACATAAGATGAATGAATAAAAAAGATGTTAAGAAGTTTATGGTGCCAATATAATTAATGACTAATTCAGAGATTAGTGTTGGTAACCAACAGCATTTCTTTTATCTGCAATACCGTTTTTTCTAGAAGAAAAAGGATGTTGCCCATTTGACATGAAATAGAATTGGATAGGATGAACAGCGGTAGAAACTTCCTTCTTTTTGGCGGATTCAAGCCAAAACTTTTTTATTTGCTGGGAACCGCCATGGATTCTTCCACGAATTCGCTCCTGCTCTATGTTGTCTTGTTTCAGCTAGTCCACCGCCATGGATTCTTCCACGAAGCAGGGTGGCTTGCAAAGATCCTGACCTGTCTGTCCCGCTGGGGAGTCTCCGCAGTTAGGAACTTAGGATAGACAAGGTTCGATTCTTCCCAGAAATCTCCATCGGCGGCGCCTTCACTGGCCCATGACTGAGACTTTGGTTCTTGTTATCATCATCTCTCTCTCTTCCTCTAGACTCTTGCTCATGAACGCGATCTAGTCTGCACCTCCAGATCACATCAATCCTAATAATAAACAAAAAACCCACAAAGGGAAATCGATGCAAATCTTATTGTTACGAATCTTACGATTATTGGCAACTCATGTTTTCTATGACTCAGGCAAAAATAAAAAATAGTGCCTCACACAATAACGGAATATCAGCATTCATTCTGATGGAATCCAGTGTCAGGGAATTAGGGACATTTTTTGTCGGCGTAAAAAAGACCTTATATAGATCAGTAAAAAACATGAACAAGTAAGCTTAAACTGAACGCCGACGAGTGAAGAGGACGCAAACCATCCATCCACCGGCCGCAAGACTCACACCATATGTCAAGGTCAAGGTCAAGGTCAATGTGCCTTGTTCTATTCACCTTGTTACTTAGCAGGCAGAAGCTTCCTAACACCTTCCTTGGTTGCTTTGGATTTCAAACTATGCGTCGCTAAACTTTGTGATATGTCGGAAGAACACGCGAAATAAGTAGTAAGAGATTTACTTCTGCACTGACAAAAATGCATTATCTGAAGAACGAAAAATCGCTTTCAGAAAACTGTATTTGGTGTCAGTGACAGCTCACGAGTAGAATAATGCACACCGCTACACAAAGCTTACACACGAGCAGACAAAGCCCACTGACAATTGAAAGTTCTTGAAAGGTTCAAACACTCCACAGCTGCAGCTTGGAACAGTGATACGACGATGGAGGAGCTTTCCCAGCTTGTTCCTGCCGGTTTCCCGCCATGTTCCAGCCTCGTTCCTCGCAGCCGCTGCCCTGCTTGCTGCTTCTCTTGTATTATATTTACCAGCTCCATTTCAACTCTTCCATTGCTTTCTTCATCACAACATCAATGGCTCCTCCATCTTACACAAGACGCCTTCCACGGTCCTCCGATGCCGGCACCAGCGCCGGCGAGCTTTCTGTACCTCGGAAGCGGTGGCAATTAGCTATCCAGTGAGTTTGGCTCTGTGTTCTTGATTCCATGCTGTTTTCGGAGCGCTGATGTGGTTCAAAGTTCATGGTTCTTGGGATTTGATGCAGGGAGTTTAAGGTTAGGAGGAGGACCGGCTTGGAGGGTCTGATTGGATTCAGCCAGATTAGGGGACAGGAGTTCATGAAGATGCTCCTTCCGATCTTAGGGTCAATGGTTCAGAGAGTGGTGAGGACTTGGTCAAACAAACCTTTCTCTTTTCTTGATCTGGGTCTTTGCTACTTCGTTTGTGGGTGTTTACTTTTCTGCTTCACTGGTTAACTGAGAATGTTTGGTGTTTGTTCAGTTAAAGGATATGACAGAATCTCATAAGTATTTTTGAAATATCTTTTTGGAGAAATTGTTGATGAAAGAACTTAATACAGTTCCATTATTTATTTTTGATGTGTTCCATTTGGAATTCTCCCCCTTTCGGAAATAAGAGTTTTGCATATTTCAGGTCTCGGAGGAGATGGAGAAAGCATTCAGACAATTCACCACGCCAGCGCCTCCAAGGTGAGCGATAGTAAAGTTCAAATTCAAGTGTAATTTTCATTTATTTATGCAGGCATAGTAAAGTGCAAATTTCACTACTGCTCTTCCTGAGCATCTTCTTTGTGTCCATTTGTAGATTACCAGTTGGCTGGACTCAGCGCTCAAGATATCAACTTGTGTTCATGAACCGTCTAAAAACCGTTTACACGATGTCGAAACTAGAATCAGATGAAGGAAAGGCTATTAAGGTGGCTATAGTTGAAACAGTGGGAAACAACCAGACACAAATAGTCAGATTTGGTCATCTTTCTTCAGCTAAGGTTGAAGTAGTAGTCCTCCATGGCCATTTCAATGCTAAAAATGAGGAATCCTGGGCACCTGAAGACTTCAACCAGCATATAGTATTCGCTCGAGAGAAAAGCGCTCAGCTTCTCACCGGCAATCTGACACTGAAGCTCAATGGAGGTGAAGCTTTACTTGAGAATGCAACCTTCACTGATAACTCTAGCTTTACCAGCACTAAGATGTTTAGGCTAGGGTTAAGGGTTCCCAATGCTTCTGGAGAGAGGGTTCTTGAAGGAGTCACTGAGCCTTTCCGTGTGAAGGAGCGAAGGGTAGAAGGTATAACTATGTTCTTCAGAATGGTTTTATCTTGGTTTGGAGCTGAGTTTTGGTGCCATTAATATTCATCACATATTTTTCTTGCAGTGTTTGAAAAGCACTACCCTCCAATGCCAAATGACAAAGTGTGGCGCCTGGATAAGGTTCGTAAAAATGGACCTTACCATCAGGCTTTGTCAAACGAAGGAATCGATTCGGTGCAAAAGTTCTTACGGGCTTATATGATGGATGAACAGAAACTTTTGAAGGTAAAGGTTAAACTTCCTTTTGATAAAAATGGGAGGTTATATTAATAGACATATGAGAGTTGATAATTGACTAACCCTGAACCTTTTGGTTTTCTAAATCTAGATTTTTGGCAAGATGCCAGAGTCAACATGGAAATCCATCATAGGGCATGCCATGACTTGCAAATTTGGCGATGGCCTTTATTTGCATGAATTCAAGAATCAAGATGTTGGTCTCTTCTTCGATGAAATATATAAGGTTGTTGGAGTGAAGTTTGGTGATTACTACAGGCCCATAGATCAGCTTGACCAAGTAGAAAAGGTGCTATCTCCTCACTTGCACAAAATATGACCACCAGAATTTTTCAGCAACATTCTAATAGTTTGGTGTCCTTCATAAACAGAACTCATTAGACTCCCGGAAGCGAGAGGCCTATCAGAATATGGGTGATATTCAATACAACTACAGGATGGTGAACGACCAGCCTGTACTCCACAGGCTCCCTGCTCTGGGTACTCCCCTGTTCAGTCCTACTATACCAAATCAGCAGAACCCAAACTATGGTAAAGTCTTGTTCCTTGAACAGCACTGGTAGCTTCACTTTAAATTGGCAAATTTCAGTCATTTATATCCATTCTGACAGTTCAACGAAATTCAAATATGGGAGATACACCAAATGATCAAGG
This sequence comes from Zoysia pacifica, assembly GCA_001602315.1. Lineage (NCBI taxonomy): Eukaryota > Viridiplantae > Streptophyta > Magnoliopsida > Poales > Poaceae > Zoysia > Zoysia pacifica. Next base: position 19,954 of record BCLH01002565.1, read on the forward strand.
AATTGTATCATGGCATTCAACAGGGGAACTTGGCACTTCTCCAGGAACGAGCAATGTAAGTACAAGTGCTCTAAATGCTCATATATTGGGTGAGATCAAGTCTCTAAGATGGTATCATCAATTTTCAAGCAGGTTGATGTCAATATCACAAGATTTACTCAGGGACAGTTGAGTCATGATCCGGTAACAGATACAGTTCTGCACTACAACTCAAGCCCGGGAGCTTTGTTACCTGGACCAAGAATTACACAGCTGCAGATACCACAGACCGAAACAACCTATTTTGGTCCAGATGGCAGTTTCACTGCTGTACCTTGCAACTTTTTGGCCAGCCAGGCTGGTGAATTGTACAATGTAAGAGATCCTTCAAGGCATTAAACATTTTTCTTCTGAAGTACTAGCTATAGAAACTGGAGCAGCATCTTGTTTGAAACAGAAGAATTAATATAAAAGATATATTCTTGACTGAGCCAAATCTAATTTTTGCCTGCAGTGTCACTCTCGCAATAGTTTACCTACGACAAATGATGTCATATCTTCGATGCAATCTCAGTTTCTACTTCCAACAAACAGTAAGTCCTCTGAAATTTTCAGCTGCAGCTAATTTTGCATCTCTCACGCTCACATGCTTTGGACGGCCTCTGCAGGTGAGAGTTTTTGCAACAATTCAATCCAACAATGCAACGGCCAATCACTTGTACAGTCACAACAAGCTGCTACTGGGTTTCAGCCATCAAGAGTAAACAGCTTTGACATGAGCTGCGACGAACTCTTACAGTGCCTAATTTCTCCGATGCCTAACAGTGAGGGTGCATCAACGCCACTTTCTCAACGCAAGTGGGTCAAGATCAGGGCAGCACTGAAGCTGGCATTCATGGGGAGGGGTTCAAGGGGATTGAGAAGGAGGCCATATTGTACTCCACCAAGGCCAAGGCTTGTACGGACAATATGAACTTCCAAATAAGTGTAAACAGAAGTAGTAGAAGAACTAGATGCTGTAGATAAAAAGATCGATCTGAATGTTGTCCTTTACGATACTGCTGAACTAAATGCTGTAGATAAAGCTGATAAATTGGTTTTTGATAAAGTAGGTACTGTACTGCGAGTGCCATACTTTTTTCAGTAAGAGTAATTGTTGTGCTGAAGATTTCATCTCTTTTTGGTTCTGTATGGACTGAGGATAAAGTAAGCATAATGCAGATTATTTCTCCATCTATTGTGAAGAATATTTATATAAAAATGGGAACTTCAGCTGATAACTTATTGTGATAAAGCCATAGGCCAACATACATGTCGTCATAGAAGACTATGGTTGACACCTCTGTTATAAGCAAACTATTCAAAGGATGTTGTAATGGCTAATGAACGCATGATGCAACAGATATTTCTATATGGGAAACATGTACAGTACACGTCTCTTTTTTGAAATTTCCTTTATGTTTATCATCTTTGTATTCTTCTGTGTCTTTTCTCCAACTATAAAGTGATGAAACAATTTAACTGTAAAATTGTGAATCAATTTGCATCTTTGATACCTCTAGTTCAAAAATCAGACTACTTTATATTTTATGCTGATCTCATTTTGGCCAAGATAGGCATGGTCTCAGTAAATCAGCCTTCATGCTCCACCTCTAGCAAGGAGGGGAATTCTCAAAGTGGTTGTCACAAACCACAATATTGTTAGCCCAAACTCCTAACCCCATTTTCTTCTGAAGACCATTGCAATTCTTAACTGAGTCACAGGAGTTATTCTCAGTGAGAATGCCAGATAGATGCAGTTTTGATCTCTTTTGCGTGGGAGCGACAATGTTCTGTACCTTTTACAGGAAGAAAAATAATACTGATCAAATATGTGATATTTTACATGTAAAAAGATTAAAATTTAAATAACTTTAATCCAGATAATCTATAGATCATGAGCTGGATTTCCCTTGTGCTAAAATTATGGCCTAAAGATATTTGACTTTTAGAGTATTACAGTTTTTATCTCTAATAATGACGTTTGGACTCACAAGTAGATCTTTCTAAGGCTTATAAATTGAAAAATGAAAAAGATTTACCTCTAGGTTTCCAACTTCCATTGGCTGTCTGTTTTTAGGTAATGCAGGTGTTGCGTTGCCTTTTCTGATTCTATATACGCTTGCGCTTGACTCTGTGCTTAGAATGTTTTCTGATTCTGTTTCCTTCTCAGCCAATGCAGCCTTGAGGCAAGCAATCTGAAGCGACACAAATAACAGAGCTTTCTTGCAAATCTCATGGACACACTACCTCAACTGTCCTTCGCAACCAATGGGCTGGATTGTGCCTTTTTGTCGCTGCATCAGACAGTACAAAATTTCATTAATTCTAAAAAATATAAAAGTTTAGACGGATCAAAAACAGAATTATAGTTTGAGAGAAAAGATGATTTGAAATTCAGAATCTAAAAATTGAATAATACTGGGCATGGCACGTGCTGACATGTCGTGTCATATGTGCACCTATGTCCAAAGATGAAATTGCGGCTCCAACTAAAGTTTATAGTTTAAATTGGATCTTTTGAAAGTTGAAGGATGAAAGTAAGCGGGAGAGAGAAGGGTGTTTTTCTTTGGATCAGGCAGTGGCTTCGAATGGCTGTGGCAGTCACGTGGGGAAGAGCGCGGTTGTGCACGTTGGGTTGGGGTCGAGGTGGACATTGTAGCATGGGGGGCATTGAACTGGGAATGGAATAACAATATTCTTAGGGGGTGGTCTGTAGTGATGCAAGTTTTCTATTTTTCAGTCAGTGGGTCGAACCAAAACTTTTTAAAATGAACTAACTCTTTTCTCCACCTTGTCTTGGTGGGGAAATAAAATGTGCTAGAAGCTTGACCCACAAAACTTATTGGGTACCCACTTGCATCTCTAGTGGTCTGCGTAATACTAAAACATTTTTTCTTTGTGATTTGTTTTGTTATGGATTGTTGTTTGGTGTTCCATACTTGGATCCCGTTTCAATTGGAGTTTTCTTTTCCTTCTTCACTAGGGCCACTCCCTCCGCTCTAAAAAAAAGATGTTTTAGGTACAGACATGGTCTTCAAAACACAATTTGACTCATATTTTTTATGAAAATATTTACTAAAAAGTGATATATGTACACTTTTATGAAATTATTTTTAAAACAAATCTAATTATATGATTTATTATATTTTAAACTTAACAAATTATAAATTATTTGTAATTTATAATTCCAATATTTGACCAAACATTATCATAAATGACTTCTTTTTTATTATACCAAGGAGTACATGTTAATTGCAACAATTAACTACTCTCCACTAAAAAAAGTCATTTTGAACATTGTCTTAGTCAAACGCTGAAATTATAAATTACAAATAAGTTTTAACTTACTAAATTTTGAAATGTAAAAATTATATGATTAGATTTGTCTTAAAAGTACTTTTATAAAAATATATGTACATACCACTTTCAACAATATATTTTTACAGACAATAAGAGTAAAAAAAGACTATTTTATGTGGCATGCATAAGGAGACTTGACTCAGGCTTTGCTTGAACGACTTTGAGCATCCACTGATCCACTTATCGCGACACTCCGGCGAAGACAGGCCGTATTTTGAGCCGTTGAAATGGACCTGGCAAGGCGGCCTTCTGGGCTTGAACTCGGTTGCAGGCCAGCCAACTACACCAATAAAATCGTTTTTTAGGGGCAATTGCATGGTTGCCCCCTGTTTTGGGAGCTAATTCTGATGATGGACCTGTTTTCACGATTTTGCAAAAATTGATATTTTTTTGAATCTGAACCTGCCATTTGTCACTATTTTACAACTCTAATAGTGTAAACAAATTTCAAAGATTAAACTAATTTTACAAAATATTTAGGAAGTGGTCAAAAGACAAGATTACCTCTAAGTTCTTTTCCTTACCCATTTGGACGGTCACTCCCGAACCCAATTTCCTCACCCTAACCCTAACTTTCCGGCAGCGCGCAGGCGAGCGCTACAGGTGAGAGCGGCGCGCGGGGGCGGCACGTGCGCGGGCGGCGCGCTTGGGCGAGCGAGCTGTGCTGATGCTGCATGCTTGGGAGTTAAAAGAAGCAATTGGTACACCTATAGGATTTGTTGTTAGCACTGATGCAGGTATGATGTATGAGAAGATTTATATTTGCACTCAATATATTCAGTTATGATGTACTAATGAATGCTAATATTTGTGTAGGAAAAGGTCTAGAAGTGGCATTACATGATGTCTATCCGGGAGTAGAACATAGAGAATGCATGAGGCATTTATGGAAGAACATGAAGAAGCATTACTATGGGCCTTTGTTCTCTCAAAACATTGGGCAGCAGCCAAGAGCTTCACAGTTTAGAAGTACAACTATTATATGGGGAAGATAGAGGAGAAGAGCCTGATGCTTTGGAGTGGTTGGATGATAATCATCCACATATATGGAGTAGAAGCAAATTCTCTGAACATTTCAAGGTAGACTATATCAATAATAACATCTCTAAAAGTTTTAATAGTTAGGTGTCACAAACTAAAGATATGCAAGTTGTGGAAATGCTTGATAAGATAAAGGTAAATGATCATAGCTAAGTTTGATTTGAGACGTAAAATTGAGAGTAAAATGATGGGAAGGATCATTCCAACTATCACTAAAGCTTTGAATGCTCAAAGTAAGGATATGAAGGAAAATGAAGTTCTAATGTGTGGAAATGGTACAGCTGAAGTAACTTTAGACAATATTAGACATGCAGTCAATTTGTATGAGAAGACTTGTAGTTGTAGAGCTTGGCAATTATGTGGAAAGTCCTACAAGCATGCTTTAGCTACCATTGCTAAGATTAGTGGTGAGGTGAATATGGAAGATTTTATCCATGAGCACTTTTCTGTTAAGAGGTTCAAAAAAGCATATGAGGGTGTTTTTAAACCAATGACATCTCAACAATATTGGCCGCGAGTTGAACTTGGCTATAAAATCTGCAAGCCTAAATTGAGAAGGAAACCTGGGAGGCCAAGGGTGTCTAGGATTAAAGCATCAGATGAGCCTGGCACAAGGAAGAAAAGAAAATGTACAGAGTGCAATGAGCTTGGTCATATAACAAAGTATTGCAAAGGAGGTCCAACGGTTCGTGAGAAGAAGAAGCGTGCAAAGTAAGTGACATCCCCAATTTTATTGTGCATATGTCTTTGCTGTTTTTTTTCCTTGTTGAGTTTTCTTTATTGATTTGTCATTTATGCTAATTGTTTTGGCAGTGAGAGTGAAAATGTAAGTGCAAGTGCTGCTGAAAATGCCATTGGACAGGGAATCAATGACCCCATTGCTGCACACATCAAAGCAAGTGACATAATTGAATTATTCCAATTGTATACTTCTTGATACACAAATATTTACCTGCTGATTTCTTTCATCTAAACAGTACCAATGAGAGTGAAAATGCAAGTGCGAATGTAAGTGCAAGTGCAAGTCCAAGTGAAAGGCCACCAGGTGGTAGAGGGAGTGGAAGAGGAAGAGGAAGGGGAAGGAAGGGAAGACTTGCTCAATGGTTTAGTAGCATTTCTTGATGCACATATATTTTTGGATGCACATATATTTACTTGCTGATTTTTTCTTCTAAACAGTACTAATGCGAGTGAAAATGCAAGTGAGAATGCAAGTGCGAGTGCGAGTGCAAGTGCAAGTGAAGGGGCACCAGGTGGTAGAGGGAGTGGAAGAGGAAGAGAAAGGGGAAGGAGGCGAAGACTTGCTCAATGGTTTGGCCTTTAAAATGTGATGCCATAGTTAGATATGTAATTGTGGTCTATTTTGTGCTTTTGTTGCACTTGTAATGCTAAGAGTCGTATTATGGCTTTGGTTGGACCTATCATGCTACTTGTCATCAAGAATTATTGTGGTGGTTATGTGATGTCTAAGTACTTCTAATTAGGAACTATTATAATACTTATGTGATGTTTAAGTATTGTGTGATTCAATTTTTAAATACTATTGTGGAAATATTTAATTGTAAATGTTGTGGTAATGCTGAATTTGTCATAATTGGCTATAAGTGTTGCTAAAATATTGCTTTTATATTGCATCCGTCAAAACAGGGGTAAATATGCAATAACTTTGAGAAAATAGGGGTAAACTTGCAAAGGGTATTTCTGTCTTTGTGCATGCAATTTAACACCGTTAAGAGGACATAATGGAACAGGGGCAAGTCGTTGGTTCGGATTCAAAAAACAGGTCTATGTTTGCAAAATTGTGAAAATAGGTCCATTATCAGAATTGGCTCCCAAAACAGGGGCAATCGTGCAATTGCCCCTTTTTAATGACCTACAAGCCTGTTACTGTTATATTATAGTGGCAGCTAATTGGCCTAGAAACATTTGCAAATGCATTCAGAGCACACGCTACGGCAACCAAACAAGCTCATTCATAGCTGTGCCAATAGTAGTACTCCTATATTTTTGTGAAGTATGCTGGTCATCGTGGATGTACAAATTAGCGGTTCAAACTTTTTTCTTAGGTCATAGTTAGAACACATTGTGTTGAAAACACAGTGTGAAAATACCCGCCCTTCCGCACAATTTTTTTTGCCTAACCATATTGTTAGATAGCATCGCTCAGCATCATTATATAGAACAGTAACTGGGTTACACTGACAATGTAACAGGTAATTGACTTAAAAACTGTGTAACAAGATTGAAGATGCCCTTAAACCCACGAGCGAGCTTCAATTGAGAAACATGAAGTACTGGATGAATAGAGTTTATTGCAGGCAAATCAAGATGATAAGCCACATTGTCAACTCGTGACAGCACTGGTAAGGACCAAAGTGTTTGAAGCACCGTTTTTGATTAGTGCGATCGTAAACAGACAACTGCATATAGGGCTGGAGTTTAATGTAAACCCAATCTCCCACACCAAACACACATTCAGAATGTTTCTTGTCGGCTTGGGACTTCATTCTGTCTGTTGCTCTCTGCAAATGTTGATGCACCAGCTGTGTAACAGAAGCACGTTCAGAGAGCAAATCAGTTAGTGTGCCAACAGGAGAAGAAGGAGGATTGATGCCGAACAAACGAGGTTGTTGACCATATAACACCTCAAAGGGAGAACGACCAATGGCAGAGTGAAAACTAGTATTATACCAGAATTCAGCTGTAGAAAGCCAATGTTTCTATTTCTTTGGGCAAGAATGAACAAAACAGTGAAGAAAGATCTCTAAACACTGATTGACTCGTTTGGTTTGCCTATCTATTTGGGGGTGATAAGAAGAACTCATCCTGAGCTAGGTACCACTCAAGGAGAACAAAGATTGCCAAAACTTGCTAGTAAAAACAGATCACAGTTAGAGGTGATGGCAGCTGGCATTCCATGTAATTTGTAAACATGGTCCATAAAATGAGATGCAACTGAAGCAGCTGTATAAAGATGGGACAAAGCAATGAAATGTTTGTATCTTGAGAACTTGTCAACCACCACCAGAATGCAAGAAGTAGCACCGGACTTAGGTAGCCCTTCAATGAAGTCTAAAGAGATAGTGTGCCAAGCTTTTGTAACGGTTGCAGTAAGCTAGGGTAACTTGTTCTATCAGTCTTGGCCTGAATACAGACTTGACATTGACATTGAGCCACAAGCTGATGAACATGTGTCTTCATACGTCTCCAAGCAAAGAACTGCTTAAGTTTTCTTAAAGTCACTGGTGCTCCTGAATGGCTCTCAATAGCAGAAGCATGAACAACATAAATCAACTTATCATGTAGCAAAGGAGGCTCAACCAAATATGGTTCTTAAAACAAATGACACCATATTTCAATGTAAAATGAGGCAGACGAAGGAGACACCATGAGTTGTGACACTAAGTCTTGAGAATAAGGATCTTGCACATAGCTATCCATCACTTCCTCCAACCAATATGGCAATGGAGTAGAAACAGAATACTGCACTACAGGCTCATGGCTATGGCGAGAAAGAGCATCTGCAACACGATTGTCAGCGCCCTTTTTATAGATAACCTTGTACTGAAGACCCAATAGCTTAGAAAAGACTTTGTGTTGCCACATAATATGAAGTCTTTGCTCGTTCAGTTGAGGTAAACTCTTATGATCAGTGAATATAGTAAACTCCCCTTGCTGCACGTAGGATCTCCACTGTTGTACTGCAAGTAGTATAGCCATATACCCTTTTCATAAGTAGAAAGACCTTTAGATTTAGGACCAAGAGCCTTACTTAGAAATGCAATGGGATGCCCTTTCTGTATCAGAACAGTCCCCACTCCAGAGTCACTAGCATCAGTTTCAATAGCAAAAGATAAAGTAAAATCTAGAAGTGCTAACACATGAGCTTTTACTAAAGCATTTTTCAATGAAGAGAAAGTCAAATCATATTCAGATGTCCAAATGAGTAATGAATGTTTCTTCAGTAAAGCCGTTAAGGGCTGACTGATTAGGCTAAAAATTCTCACAAATTTCCTATAATACCCAGCAAGGTCGAGGAAACTCCTCAACTGTTTCACATTAGTAGGAATAGGCCAAGTGGGATATTCTGGCAGGGTCAGTAGCTACTCCATCTTGACTGATAGCATGGCCTAAATAAGCAACTCTATTATGAGAAAAAGAGCATTTGGACAGTTTTATCTTCCATTGTTCGGCTCACAACAATTGAAACACTGACTGCAAATGCTGGCAGTGTTCTTCCAAGGACTTACTATACACCAAAATCTCATCAAAGAAAACTAAAACACACTTACGAAGAAGAGGAGCTAAAGTGTGGTTCATAGCTTTCTGAAATGTACCTGGGGCACCAGTGAGACCAAATGCCATTACACGAAACTCATAGTGTCCCAAATAAGTTTGGAAAGTTATTTTATGCTCTTCACCTGGTTTCAACAATATTTGATGGAAGCCAGCCTGAAGATCCAAACTAGAAAACCATGAAGCACCATGCAATTCATCTAAGAGCTCATGGATAATAGGCACATGGTATTTGAATTTGTCAGTCAAAGCATTTAAATGGCGATAATCAACACAAAAATGTCATGTTTGATCCTTCTTTTTAACAAACAGCACAGGAGAAGAGAATGCACTTTGACAATGCTGAATTATCTCATTATGAAGCATATCATTTACCTGCATTTCAACCACGTCTTTCATAGCAGGTGAAAACCGGTAAGGATGAAGAGAAAACAGTCTAGCTCCTTCAACCAATGGAATCTGATGGTCACAAGCTCGACTGGGAGGTAAACTAGTGGGCTCAGCAAACAAACGAGCATAGAACTGAAGCAATGTAGCTATAGCAGCTGGCAATGCAGGTGTATTCCCAGGAGAAGGAGATATATGGTGATCCTTAAGAGCATAAATTTCCACTAAAGTATGAGCTGGTAAAGATGGTTGAACACCTTGCAACAATATAGAAGAACCCTGATAAGGCATAGCAATCCATTTGTTTAACCAATCCACCTTCATAGGGCTATGCATTTCAAGCCAATCCATGCCTATAATCATATCATAGTAAGGCAGATGGGGCAGTTTGATGTTAGTAACAAACTCATACCCCTGTAACAACCAACGTGCTTGAAGTATCTCAGAATCACAAAGTAAAGTATGACCATTAGCCACCTGCACCTGTACTGGTTTAGTAGCTGAAGAAATGCCAGAAAGAACCGTGGCCCATTTAGAAGACAAAAAGGAGTGAGAACTCCCAAAATCAACCAGGATAAGCACAACATGATTCTGAATATGGCCATGAAACTTAAGAGTACGAGACCCCCAGTAGCAGACACTGCTTCTTTGTACAGCAACAAAAGCAGCTGTTCAGTAACTTCTTCAGTGTCAGAGTGATCAGATTCCACTTGCCACTGGCGGACCCAAGGCCCGGCGAGCTGGGCGCCTGCCAGGGCACCTTGCTGACGCGCAGCTCTAGTTCAACTGCAAACGCTCCTTCAGTCATGCGTTGGCAGCCCAACTTGAATACATACGTGGCACCACTGGCTTCGGCTCGCCCAGCTGCTCAGCGGCAGGTATTGACGTGGTTGTCTGCTCGCCGGCATCCACGACTCATCAACTAAATCTCAAGGCCCAATGAATGGCAGATAGGAAACGGAAACTCAGCCAAACTTGAAATGAATTGATCTTTGCTTTGATTTTTTACTACACTGAATACATGTACATGATTAATGAGATTTTTTAATTTTTATCACCAAATACATTAGCCTTTCAATCTTTACCACCTAATTCGTAAGCCTTTCAATTCTTACCACTAAATACTTTTTCACTTCAAAACATACAATTTATTTGAAATTTTAACATTTTTATTATTTTATATTATATTATTGTATTGTATAATAATATATTATATTTATTATATTATGTTTATTATATTATGTTTATTATACTATTAGCATCACTTAAGCTCAAATTTTATTTATTTTAACACAATATAAAACAGTGAAAATAATTAAAACTTCAAAGAAATAGTATGTTTTGAAGTGAAAAACGTATTTAGTGTTAAAGATTGAAAGGCTTACGAATTGAGTGGTAAGAATCAAAAGACTAACGTATTTGGTGGTAAAAATTGAAAATTCTCGGCGTTTCTTGATTCAGACAAGGAATCAACATCAGGAACATAATGCAAGATGTCGCATGTCTAAGAAACTCAAATGAAAAAAAAACCACGAGAAGTATCAGATCATACAGAGGAGTAAGAAATACCAGATAATCTATATGCGCAACTAAATTTGGAGCAACAGTTAATTGAATTGACATTATTAATGCAGGTGTCAAAATATTTGAAAGATCCTTCTCAGCTAGGAAAATTTAAAGACTATTGCACTGAACGATTTTAGTTTCAATACTGCTACACTTATCATCTACACTTATGTTACTATATTTGTGTGAACTTTGATATCCGTTACGATGTTCGCCCAGGCTTTACAGAATTTCTAGGTCCGCCACTGCCTTGCCGCAGTTCCCACAATTCTTGCACTGCATGCAACTGCACAGTAGGTGCACACTTGTGACCATGAGCCCATTTCTCAGCACAGCACCGGCACAACCCGCGAGCACAATGGTACGCCCTGAGAGATGCAACTTTGTCACCAGGTGTTGCACGAGAAGCATCCAACTCATGTTTATCTGCATCAGGACCGACTACAGGCAACTTGTTCCCTTTAGGAGGAGGCAAGGGCAGAGGCAGAGGACCGTGTCCATAAGGCTTAGGGGACAGAGATGAGTCTGTCTTAAAGTAATCACGACGACGAGAAGAATCTGCTTCTTCCTGGAGCATGGCCAGCGAACAAGTTGTGTCCAAATTAGGAGGCGGCTGTACAAGGACGACAGCCTTGATACCATCACATAAACCATCAACAAAATGTGTAGTGTAGAGCAAGGAATCTGTGGAATGTTCATAAGCAACAAGCTGATCAACTAATTCAGTGAAACGCTCCACGTAGTCCGTCACAGAACCAGTCTGCCTGTATATGAAACAACTGACAGATCAAGCACGTGCTGATCACGACCAAAATGGTCGTGAATCATACGAGAGAGAACATCCCACAATCCATCACGAAGTTTGTGTTCAGCCGACTGCAACCAGCGAGCAGCAGCACCTTCAAAGTGCATTGTAACAACACGCACCCAAAAGCACGGATCAACCTCATACATAGAGAAAAATTTTCACATCTCGTTTTCCACAACCGAGGATTCTCACCATCAAACTTTGGGAAATTCATTTTAGGCAATTTACTAACTGAGTAATGCGACTGAGACTGAGGCGAATAAGACGGACGGCCAGTATGGTTGACGTTCAGGAGCAAACTCAGATGACGATGCATTAGGAGGACGGAACGTGCCAGTAGAAGGTGCATGAGTATACACAGTTCCATACCCCGGAGCACGATCAGTAGAGTCGGTGTGGTCCCCTAGCGGTGCAGGAGCTGGTGTGCCTGACGGAGCGCAGCCAGATGACGGATCGGCGCCGAGAGTACTACCAGCAGCATGGGACGATGTACGATTGTCCTGGTGAAGAAGCGCTTGCAACTTGGCGACATCGTGCTTGATGGAGGAGATGGAGGACTCGACATCAGGCTTCCACTTGGCGATGGTGCTGTGGAGGTTGGTGGCCGAAGATTCGAGCGCACGCAAACGCTTATCACGAACTTGATCCACGGACGCCATGGCAGCAAAACGCTTATCAAGCGCCTCCTCCTGAGCAGCGAACCCCTTGGTGATGTCGTCGAGCATCTGTTTCATCAACTCTTGGATCAAACACTTGGTGTTCGGCTCCATCACATCAAGGAGCATCTGACGGCGGGTATAATGATCGTGGTCGGCCAGCACAATCCGAGGAACGACGAGTCTAATACCAATTGTCAGCGATCTACCAGCGATAGGAGGAAGAACCGGTATATATGCCATTACTTGGTAGGTACTTCCTCATGCTTCCCATTTCTATTCTATGATCATAAATATTCCAAAGCCTTAAAATAGTCCACCGAGCTCCATACCATTTCCTCATCTCTTAGACTTCTTTATATCCGCGGCAAAAATTTATAGACAACTTTGTTCCATCGGGCATTTGTTCGACAAGTAGAATTTACATATCCAGTGCCATGCTTTAATTACTCTTCGTCATTCCTACCGGCGCTGCGTTAATGGGGAGCAGATGCGCTTTAATTTACAGCCCCCTTTTAGATAACTGGAAGAAAAAAAAATTCATTCCACTAAAAAAAAACTCTCAGTATCATAGGGCCTGTTCGGTACCACTTTTTATAGCTGCGGCTTCTTGTTGCAGCTGCAGCAAGCAACAATTGATTTGAAAAACTACATTACTTGCAGCCAACTTCTGCCACAAAAATCTCTATCGAATAGGCCCATAGACAATTCCAAAAAAAAAATCCTCAAATTAAAAAGAACTTTCAATATTATTGAAAATAATAAAAAATTAATAAATAGTATGCTCATTATTAGTTACTAGTGCCAATGTCCTTGCTAATGCTACGGTTTAAGAAAAAATATTAACATAAGAAATAATATATTATTATTAAAATGAATTTTTTTCCAACAACTTTCTTTGGATCTTATATTTTTATTCTGGGTAGTTGTGTTTTGTTAACTAACAATGTGTGAGCCTAAGATCTGAAAGATCTAAAAGAGGTGTCTCTGGAGAGATTTTATCCGTCAGATTTATAAAAAGAGATAACTCTGAGTGTATTTTTTGTTTACACGTAGTCTAACCATTATCTGTTGGGGATATTTTACCGTAGAGATAACAAATATAGGTGTATAATGTTCAAGCAACATGGAATTTGCTTAAGTTGGAAATAATTCAATGTACACAAATGGCCGATAACCTAACCACATAGCTTGGACCATCAATTCTAATTATTTATTTTCTAATTATTTTTTTTCGGGCCATTGTGTTTCAACTATAGATT
>BCLH01002566.1:0-37687 GCA_001602315.1 Zoysia pacifica
AGTTGGATATATTCCTCTCAACCAGATTGATTACAAATAATTTTCCTCTCAACCAGATTGAGATCAGACTAGCTTTTAGATACAGGACAGGCTAATGCATATATGCAATAAAACAAATCCTAAAGCTCTGTTTGAATACAAAATATTTTTAAAATTTTAGAAGAATGCTATAATTTTGGAGAAGACTTTTATTTTAAAAGTAAAACTATTTGTATCATTCTAACACAAAATTACAACTTTTGTGATACATTTCAACAAACTACAATTATTTTGATCTTATGTATAAAAAAACTACAACTTTTATTGCATGACCTCACATGTCAATCATACTTATGCTACATTAACTAGTCTGTCATCCAAACACATACCAAAAAGTTGTAGTTTTGTAAAATAGGTCACAAAAGTTGTAGTTTTGTATTACATTGGTACAAATAGTTGTAGTTTGTGAAATTTATTCTTATTTTAAATGTAAGGAGGTGTTCAGATATAATGCATCTTGTGGTTTTAAAAACTATAGTATTGACAAAAGTGCAGCTATTTTGAAGTTAAAAAATAAGTCTTATTTATCTTCTTTAACTATCATAGTTGTGCGCTTTTTATTCTTTGATTACAAAATCAGGTATCAAGCCTGTTTGTTTTTTCTGCTCGATCGATTTGGACAGAGGTTTCAATGACATGGCCATTCACGTGGTGGTTTCTGCTAACGTGGATTGCATATCTATTGTCTTTATTGACACAGAACAACTCACATGTTCTCGCTTTATTCTAAATCAGAAAACAAATATTTAATGAGCTTAATAAATTGTAAAACTTTTAGACATTTAAATCATTTCGCAAGGAACAACTTTTGTTTATAGGTCAAATTTAGAGTTATAAAGATATATTATTTTAAAAATTTAGAAAGATAAATAATTATTTATATTTAAAAAAGAAAAAAGTCCATTTACCTCCTTTACAAAATTTTGACTTAATTTACTCCCTCAAACTATTTAAATTGATGCAATCTACAACTTTTTGCAATTTATCTTTTTCGTTTTTTCTTTTGTACAATTTGAAGTTGAAGCTCTGCCGCGCGCTGTACGAGAGCGAAGAGGCGGCGCCGCGATGTTGGGAGCAAGAGGAAAACAAGCCGGTTCTTAACAAAACCAGAAAATTTTTAGAAGGTAAAAACAAAAAAGAAAATTGACGTGGTCACGGAAAAAATGTGGTGCAGCTTGCCACGCGGCCCTCTTCCAGCTTTAATCGAAAACTGTTATCCCCTCCGTCTCAAAATAAATTATGTTTTTAATTTTTTAAATCAATATTTAATCATTCGTTTTATTTAAAAAAATTTACAAAAATACAAAAATAAATAAGTTATGCTTAAAGTAATTTTAATAATGAATCATTTTATAATAAAATAAATAAAATTTTAAAACTTTTTTGAATAAAATAAATGGTTAAAAAAAGTTTGAAAATTTAAAATGAAACTTATTTTAAAACAGAGGGAGTACAAATTAAAAATCAGAATTTAGATGAATTGGGGTCGAAATGATAGAGTAAACCGCTTGGTTCTATGAGTTTACAAAGCGATTTCACTATTGTTTTTACAGTTTCAAAACGGAACACGGGGCCGTTTGGAAACGCTTCTTGCGTGATTCTATTGAACATAATCGGCGGGGCAACCAAACGAATCCATCATCTTACCATGGCCACGATTCTCTCCGACGCCCACTATACACACCAACGTGGAATCGGGGAAGTGGGCTGATTCCAGGGACGTGGACTCGATTCTCCCAGCTTGTGAGCCACCAACGCTGCCCCCGCTGCACCGCTGGGTCCTCCAGCAGGGCTCCCAGCTTGTGAGCCACCAACGCTGCCCCCGCTGCACCGCTGGGTCCTCCAGCGCCCTGTGTCCTCTGGCGCCACCCTATACGCGGATTTTGACACAGAACGGACGCTGACCCGCATCGTCTGAACCGGCGCAGGGACGGCCGACACGCGTTGCCGTACGTTTGCAGGGGGCACTGTATGTGGGAGCCCACCGAGCAGCGACACGCGATTGGACGATCGGCCGGATGGACGTCCGTTTTTTTTTTTTTTTGTCGCCACCCTCCGCGGCGCCTCCACGTCCTCCGGGGCCTGTGCCGTCCCCATCGCTTTCTGCAGCACCGCGCTGCCGCGCCGCCACGTCCTCCGGCATCTGCGCTGCGCCGCCATATTCTCTGGTGTCGCCTCCAATCCGTCGCCGCTGCATCCTTTGGCGCCTCCTACAGGCCACCCCGTTGCGCTGCCCTGTTGCAAGCCGTTCAGGAGAGCTCTGTCATGGCTCTACAGTGAAAATAATCGATGTGTCAATCACTGAGATTTTCTGGACGAAAGATTTTGTAGGCAGCAGTTTATCTGACAATCAAGATTCTACCAAATTGCTTCGGTAAGAAGTTGTTCCAAACAGGGCTAGAGTTTCTTTGGGTTACCCACAGTTTTACGGATTTTATGATTCCTATGAAAATTCTACATTTCTATTAACACCTGAAAAATGACGTCACTGAAGTGTCCGACGTAGTGTCAGAGTGTTTGGCAAGCCTTTTTGAGTTTGGAGTATTTAGCTCACCAGAGTGTCCAGCAGACCCTTTTGGATTCGAGCGTTTTGCCCACCGGAGTGTCCGACATAGTGCTGGAGTGTCTGACAGGCTCTCTCGGGTTTCGGCGTTTTGTCCAGTAAGCCTTCTCGTATTCGGGCGTTTTGCCCTATAGAGTGTTTGGCACAATGCCAGACTGTCCGAAAAATCCTCTCGGGTTCTGATATTTTGCACACTGGACTGTTTGACATAGTGGCAGACTATGCGACAAGCCCCCTTGAGTTTCAAGAATTTACACGACGGACCCTCCGACACGTCACCAGAGTATACAGCACTATACCGAACACTTTAGTAGTGTCGATTTAGAAGGTTTTTAGGCAGATCAATTTCAATTTATTTCCTAATTGAGAGGATTGTTGCTCTGTGGGGGTAAGACCATCCCACCTCTATAAAATATAGGCCCATGACCGGTTGAGGATATTCTTAATCGAACCTATCATTTGCCTCTATATTTTGTTCTTCTTCAAACTCTAATCTCCTTACTCGACCCTCGTTTTTCTGTTCTTCCTTCGTCCCGACGGCGTTTGAAGACGATTTGGCTGATCTGATCGAGCCCAGATCATTCCTAAGAAGATTCTCCTCCAATGGGTCTCTCCGAGGCGAATTTTCTAGGTGCTGTTCAAACTCGTCATTGAAGAGACGTCAGCGTTTCCGCACACGGACGTGTGAGCAGTGTGTTACCTCGAGGCTCCGATTTCGGTGTCAATACACTTTTTGGTGACTCCGCTGAGGAAGAGAGGTTCCGGTTGCATAAACCGAATCATCGTTTCCACTATGACCTTCGAGATCTCGCAAACGAACATCATCATGCTGTCTTTGGTGGAGTTGCCCGAGAAAGCTCGCAAGGCGTTCTTCGAGCGCCGGAAGGCCTCCGAAGAGGCGCGCAAGGCGAGGGAAGATCGGGAGCTTTAAAAGTACTTGACGTGTTTCAAGAAGAGATGATCTCTCAAGTGAAAGAAGCCATTCTTCTGACCGTCGTCGATGACGTGGCCATGGGTGCTGCCAACGTGAGAATACCTTCGCACTCTCCCGTTATTTTTTAGGACCTTTCTTATTATTTTGCCAATATAAAAAAGTCTTGACTAAATGATATGCAACACATGATTTAAGAAAATTTGACAAAATCATTAAAAAACGCGGTTATTACATCATCTTCCACTCATGTTACGCATGTAGGTCCTACTAGTTCGTCGGCGCCTAGCACATCTAAGAATAGAACAACCGTTGTATGGCATGCCGTTGAATTTGTTCAGTGGGCAAACTGATTTTCTTCCTCATGCGCAAACTAATGCTTTGGTAGTGCCTCTAGCTAGCGTAGAGCCAATCACTAGTATTCTCAATTCGGCTACGAGCTGATTGAATAAACTGGTCAATTTTGTTTTTCTTTATCGTACCGTTGCATATAGCACACCGCCTATCCCACCAAGCGGTATGGATATTCCTCATGGCCCTATATCTAGTAAACAATTTAGCGCCATAAAGATGAACATGCACCCCTCAGCGTCGGGCACGTCCCATAGACCATCCATCGTCAATATAGAGGAGTGCATGGCTCGCATTAAGGAGAATTTGAGCAAACAATTTCTGAAACACTAGTGGTAGACATTAAGGGAAGATACCGAATTTATCAAAAACCATATCCCACGTATTTTGATTCAGTCCTATAGCCTAGTGGATGGCATGTTCTCAACTTCGTCAAATTCAATAGCGAAGATAGTAAAATCACATGAGAGCACATTAGCCAATACATTGCTCAGTTAGGAGAGGCGAGTTCTAGCGATGTTTTGAAAGTACGATTGCTTTCTTTATCACCAGAATTGCTTTCTCATAGTTTTCATCGTTGTCCCCGGGTTCTATTTATACGTGAAAGGCTTTAGAGCGTAGATTTCATGGTCATTTCTATTTCGGAGACAACGAGTTGAAATTGTCACATGTGACATCGGTTAGGTAAGAAAAAGGTGAAGCCATGATGGATTATATCCGAAGGTTTAGAGATGCTAAGAACTGATGCTTTAATTTAACAATTTTTGAAAAAGATCTAGCTGATTTAGCTTTTAATGGTTTGCGGTCTCATCTTAGAGATAGATTGGAGGGGCATGCTTTTTTTACTCTCTCACTCACCTCCAACAAAGAGCTTCGGCACAAGAAAGTCGAAGTAAGAAGTAAGACACGAGCATAAGAGACGCCACAGCGTGCACGTCGTGGAGTACGATTCGGATAGCTTCGATGATAATTCCAATGACATCTTGACTGCTAAGTTTGTTTGGCCATCTAAGACCAAATCGTTTGCATGTGATTCGCTCAAACCGGTTCATAAGAATCGGAAAGACCAGGTTAAATACGCCTTTGATGTAGCTAAGTGTGATAAGATTTTTGATGAATTGCACAAAGGTGGATACATTAAAATAGCGTATATTTTGCTTTTGACGGATGAGATTAAATGTAGAGTGTATTGTATATGGCATAATTTTTATTCTCGTGCCACTAATGATTGCAATGTTTTCCGTCGACAGTTCCAATCTACCCTTAATGAGGGACGATTGAGTCTCAAGTAGATGCAAATGGACAAGCATCCTTTTCCCGTCAACATTCTAGAGCTCAACCCCAAAGTGTTGATTCGACCTCATCAAGCCGATACAACCAAAGAGAATAACGTTATCATCGAGGAGGAAAGGCCTATTCCTCCAAGTGAGAGGGATTGTCTAGGAAGGTGATGCTTGGAAAGTCTCCTGATGGTCAAGACTCCATCAAAGTTACTATCCAGAGCTCGAGACCTGGGGGGCAAGCTCCACAGTCCAAGATGATAAAGCCAAAGAATCCTGAAGTGGGCAAGTGGAAAATGAATGTTAGCAAGGCTGTGGATAGGAAGATAGAGCCTAAAAGCATCTTCAACCGTCTTTTGGCCAAGTACAAGAGCCAAAAGACCAATTTGAAGAATCGGTCCATGAAGCGACCAAGATCACCATTAAGGGGAGGTAGTCCGCCTAAGAAGGAGATGAGACCGGTGGTAGACGTGCGCGGGCCTCCTCCTCCTCCTCATGGGTTTAGGATGCCACCGCCGTAGTTCCCTCCTATGCCATGCCCGCCATTCTCGGTGTGGCACCCGTACATGGGGCTGTGGATGCTCGTGCCACCGATGCCCGTTCTACCGATGCCATTCCCACCATTTCATCTGAGATGGAACGTGCCAAGAGGAGATGTCTTCAAGAGGCTCTCCGGCCCTATTCCCGATCGGTTGGAGCCTCAACCGGTCAATGCGAGAAAAGTAGGCTCCACCACTGCTCCTAGGAAAGAGTGGTGCCCTAAGCAAGATAATGAACTTTCCCCTTCAACTTTTATCCATCAAGAGAGTGCATCCGGAGGTATCGTCAAAATCGGCACAACCGATGTTAAAATAGAGAAAATTTTCAAAAGACCGATCACATTGGATGATCAGTCGAAAAGGCCTCTCATGATCACGAGGCTAGCAGCAGCAAGAGCTTCTCCAAGTACACACAGCTGAGGTGATGTCCGTCTGGTTTGACCCACACTCAAAAGAGGAAGCTTCAAAAGTTGCGTCTCCGAGAGATCCGAGAGAAAGAGGTGGAGAAGAAGAAAGACAAAATCTTCAATGTGATCAAGCCGATGGTCACTCAAGGAAAGCAGTGGAGAGCTAAGAAACTGAAGGCTCCTACTCCACCGGTGACGGAGGATGTGGTAGCTACTCCGGGAGCGTCGGGTCTGGCCGGCTCCGTGTTGGGAGAGGGCTCTACAGCGCCTTCACCCCAGAGAGACATCGACATGTCCGAGTTCAACGACGACGACCTGTTGGACTACGAGCCTACGCCGCCTCAGAAAGGTATGGAAATAAACACCATTTTTTTATCCCTTTTCGATTATTCTTTGGTGGAGGAAGAAGAGGTTATGGCACAATTTGATTTTGGGCCAAAGAATGCTGCTTTCGAGAAGTTCGAGGAATCAGAAAACCATTTGAAACCACTAATAGATGTGTTTCTTTAAGAAGCTAGGTAAGGCCGATGACGAGCTCATCTGGACCAACATGATTTTGAACGGTGTGGGAGGAGGAGACCCTATTAAAGCTAAAGAGGTCACTTTCATAGAGCTCACCGTTGGAAGCAAGACCATGGCTACCGCGTTTTTGTTGCCGATGTGCGTGGTAGTTATAGCTTAATCTTAGGGTGTGATTGGATTCACGCTAATAGATGTGTTTTTTCTATATTGCATCAATTTTTGATACAATGGATTGGTGATGATATGGAAGTTATTCATGCGGATGCATCGGCTTGTGTTGCTATGTCCGAATCGTCTTCTTTGCCGCATGACACCGTCAAGTGCTTGATCGGGCTGGACTTGACGGATTATGATTTTCTTAGTGTAACTAAGGATGATTTTGTGCCTGTTAACATAAAGCCGATGGAGAATCGACTCAACCATATTATGTGATTTAATGGAGTCAAATTTAGATTGGTTACAAAAGAGAGTAAAATACTATTGGTTCAATACGAACGATATGTGTGAAATTATAGAGAAAATAGAGAACATGGATAAGTTATGACAAAAATTTATGTCGGCCGATCCTCTCGAAGAGGTAAATCTTGGTAGTAATGATAATCCAAGGCTGACTTTTATAAACTAAAATCTGAAAGTCGATTAAAAAAGAAAATCGGGTTGTTGAAAGAATTTGTAGACTGTTTTGCATGGTCTTATAATGAGACCCAGATTAAGCCGCAAGCTACTTGAGCATCAGCTTCCAATAAAATCTGGTTTTAGACCTTTTAAGCAACCAATGAGAAGAATTAATCCGAATATGCTCGATCGGATTAAAAAAAATTAACCGATTGTTTGATGCAAAATTCATAAGGCCTTGCAGGTATGCAGAGTGGATATCCAACATGGTACCGGTGGAGAAGAAGAACACCAGTAAAATAAGAGTTTGCATTGATTTTAGAAATTTGAATAGAGCCACTCTTAAAGATGAGTACCATATGCCCATAGCCGATATGTTGATTAATGATGCTTCTAGCCATAGAATCATTAGTTTTCTTGATGGTAATATGGGTTATAACCAAATCTTCATGGCCGAAGATGATATGTCTAAAACTGCTTTTAGGCGCCCCAGTTTTATAGGATTATTTCAATGGGTTGTCATGACATTTGGGTCAAATAATGTGGGTGCCACATATTAAAGAGTCATAAACTTTATCTTTTATGATTTGTTTGACGTCATTATGGAGGTTTATATAGATGACGTGGTAATCAAATCGGCTGCTTTAGATCCTCACTTGACCGATTTACGACTTGCTTTGGACCGAATGCGCCGTTTCGGTTTAAAAATGAACCCTCTCAAATGTGCTTTTGGTGTATCGGCTGAGAAGTTTTTGGGTTTCATAATCCATGAAAAAGGTACAGAGATAGGTCCTAAGAAGATAGAAGCGATTAGGAACGTGCAAGCGCCCACATGCAAGAGAGAGTTGCAAAGCTTGTTAAGCAAAGTAAACTACGTGAGGAGATCCATATCAAACTTGTCAGGAAAGATTAATTAATTTACTCCTATTCTTCGGTTAAAGAGTGAAATCGAATTCACTTGAGGGGCAAAACAGCAAGAAGCTTTTAATAAGATTAAAGAGTACTTGTCTTCGTGGCTAGTTCTTAGGGCGCCCAAGGGTAGAGTTCCTTTTCATCTCTACATAGCGGCGGAAGATGATGTAGTTGGTGCTGTTTTGACACAAGAAGGCGAAGGGATGGAATATATAATCACATATGTGAGCCGACGGTTGGTCGATGCGGAAACAAAGTACACTCTCATAAAAAAATTATGCTTTTCCTTGTATCATGCTTGCATTAAGTTGAGACACTATTTGTTATCAGTGCTTGTGTCGTTGCTTGTCAAATTGATGTTATTAAACATATGTTTTATAGGCCAATTTCTAGTTAGTAGGCTTGGTAAATAGACATATTCATTGATTGAGTATAATTTGGCTTATGAACCATTGAAATCCATAAAAGGCTAGATTGTTGCTAAGTTCATTGTTGAACATTGGATTGATTTAGGACATGATTTAGATGTTGGTTATGTGACACTTACCCCTTGGAAACTATATTTTTGATGGATTTGTTTGCAGAGAGGGTCAAGGTATTGGTGTAGTGCTGATTTCTCGTCATAATATGTATTTTGAATTCTCAAACCGATTAGAGTATGATTGCACCAACAATTAAGCTGAATATGAAGCGTTGTTGTTCGGTTTGGAGATGTTGGAATCCATAGGGATAAAACATGTTGAGGCTTTCGGCGATTCACTGTTAGTGGTGCATAAGTTGCTGAAAATATTCAATGTTTGAATAGATCGTTGAATGCCATTTTAGATAAGTGTCTAGATCTTGTCAAAGGCATGGATGAATTTCAGATACGCCATGTCCCTAGAATGCAAAACAGTAAGCCTAATGATTTGGCACAACAAGCATCGAGTTATAATGTTAGCAAAGAAAGATTTTTAATTATTAAGAAGCCGATGCTTGAGATGCTCAAACTAGATGATTCGGATACTAGCATGTCAAAGTGTAACAATGCCGAATCACTTGATTGGAGATCTCTTATAATTTCATATATTCGTAGTCTAACCCAAAGTGTAGATAGGAAGGTTCGGCATGTAGCTTTCAAATATACTTTGATTAATGATAACTTATACCGCCGAACGGGAGACGATTTGCTCTTGAAGTGTTTGGATGATGAAAAAGTCAAAGTGGCCATAGGAGAAGTCTACGAGGGTATTTGTGGTACGCATCAATTGGCTCCAAAAATAAAGTGGTTAGTAAGGAAGGCTGAATTTTATTGGCTAACTATGATTGCCGATTGGTATTGTTACTACAAAGGATGCGAAGAGTGTTAAAGATTTGGTAATATTCAGTTAGTACCCACTGCCATGATGAATCCCATCATTAAACCTTGGCCATTCCAAGGGTGTGGTTTAGATTTTTTATAGCGTAAATACATCCTCCATCTTTGAAGGAACACCATTTTGTGTTAGTTGCAACGAATTAGTTCACTAAGTGGACCGAAGCGGTTGGGCTTAAGAACATGACACACAAAAAGGTAATTGAGTTTCTTACCGAGCATATCTTTCATAAATTCGACTTCCCGCAAACTTTGACTACAGGCCAAGGTACTTCTTTTACCTTTGGTCATGTTCGAGAGTTTGTCTAATCCTATAGAATTAGATTACTCAATTCATCTCTATATTATGCTCAGACCAATGGTTAGGCCATGTCTAGTAATAAAACATTGATTAAGCTAATTAAGAAAAAGATAGAAGACCATCCTAAACGATGGCATGAAGTCTTATCAGAGGTATTATGGGCACATTGTATATTTAGGCATGGAGCCACTAAAATGACCCCTTATGAACTCGTCTATAGACAAGAGGCCGTTTTACCCGTTGAGGTAAATCTAGGGGCCTTGAGACTAGCTAAGCAAAATGATTTGCTCATTAGCAAGTATCACACCCTGATGTTGGATAATATTGATGAGGTCACCGATAAGCGATTGAGTGCTTTAAAAGCAATTGAGAAGGATAAGACGAGAGTTGCTAGAGCTTACAACAAGAAGGTAAAAGTCAAAACTTTTCAGTGGGCAAATTGGATTGAAAAACAATTCTACCTGTAGGTTCGAAGAGCAACAAGTTTAGAAAATGGTCTTCTAGTTGAGAAGGGCTATATAGAATAGTAAAAGTCATTGTCAGAAATACATACATGGTGGAAAATATGCACGGAGAGTCTTTGTCTAGAGCCTCTAACAACCAATATTTGAAAAAGTATCACCCAAGTATATGGCAAGAGGGTTGAATGAAAATGGCCGATATAGAGAGTATCGTTGCCAAAAAATGATAATATGGCCGACGAGTCAAAGGACCATCTCCCTTAGGTGTTTGTTGAGTGCTTGAAATGTTTTATGGCACATTGACATTGCCAAAAAAACATGGGGGCATATGTTGACAACTGAAAAATGTAGCCATCGTAGTATCTGAGACAGTGTCAGAGTGTCCGGCAAGCCCTCTCGAGTTTCGGGTATTTAGCCCACCGGAGTGTCCGGCAGGCCCTTTCGGGTTCGAGTGTTTTGCCCACCGGAGTGTCCGAACTAGTCGCAGGCCCTCTCGAGTTCGGGTATTTTGCCTACTGGAGTGTCCGGCACAATGCTAGAGTGTCCGACAGGCCTTCTCGGGTTCGGACGTTTTGCCCACTAGAGTGTCCGGCACAGTGCTGGACTGTCCGACAAGCGTTCTCAGGTTTCGGTGTTTTGCACACCAGACTGTTCGGTATAGTGCCGAACTATCCGGTAAGCCCTCTCGAGTTTCAAGAATTTACACGACGGACCCTCCGACACGTCACCGAAGACTTCGGTCATCGAAGTATCCGGCACTGTATAAGACACTCCGGTAGTGTCAATTTAGAAAGTTTTTAGGAAGATCGATTTCAATTTGTTTCCTAATTGAGAGGATTCGTTGCTCTGTGGGTAACATCATCCTACCTCTATAAAACAGAGGCCTATAGCTGATTAAGGGTATTCTCAATCGAACCTATCATTTGCCTCTATATTTTATTCTTCTCCAAACTCTAATCCCCTTACTCGACCCATATTTATCTGTTCTTTCTTTGTTCCGGCAATATTTGAAGGCGATCCAGCTGGCCTAACCGAGCCCAGATCAATCTTAAGAAGATCCTCCTCCGACGGGGTCTCTCCTGAGGTAGGTTTTTAGGTGGTGTCCAAATTCGACGTTGAAGAGACGCCGACGTTCCCGCACACAGACGTGCGAGCGATATGTTGCCTCAGAGCTCCGATTTCGGCGTCAACAATTCCAAAGAAGACATTAGTGCCCTAGCAAAATTATTTCTTTATTGATGCCGCATAGTGTGCACTGTCGCAAACTAATGTAGCAGTGCTGTTAGCAACATATCTACATCATCAATTTTAGATCGAGCAGATTAAAAGAAAGACTAAATTCCGTAGTAGTTCTCTAAATTTTGTTATCAAATTCAGAGGACCCTTATCGATTTCTCACTGTATAGAGAGGATATGGTCTGAAGCGCAAACTTGCGCCACCCGAATGCAGATTGTTTGGACTGAGATTCTTAGTTTACTCCCTCTGGTTTCATATTAATTTTTGATGTTTTATATGAGACTTAGATCAAACTTTGAGAATATAAATTACAAATAATTTTTAAATTATTAAATTTGAAAATGTGAAAATTATATGATTAGATTTGTTTTTAAAAATGCTTTCATAATGATATACATATGTCACTTTTAAATAAAAACTACTATAAGAATAGAAGTCAAGGTTATACATGCATCACTTTCAAATAAAAATCACTATAAGAAATAAAATTCAAAGTTGTACTTTACAGACCATGTCGTTGTTTAAAACGTTGAGGATTATAGAACCGGAGAGCAGCGGTAGAACTAGACGGAAAATTTTGGAGGGGGGGGCGGACGACTATAACCTTAAGCTGTCCATTCTATATATGTCATCGCGATCTCTTGGAGTGGCCAAGGTGGCTTTAGTGTGTTTGCCTATTACCGTTTACAGGTAGACGAAGTGACAGAATCGAATAAAATTATCTCTCTTATTCTCCTCCACACCGCCGGTGCCGCCACTCGACGGAGATCGCACTATGAGATCTACATTAATTGGAGCTAGGTCATTCTTTGGATCGTTGAATGGGTCGAAAACTCTTAAAATGAGCTAAATCCCCCTTCATCTCTACATGAAAAAATTTGTTATCACCAAGGTAATTGATATGTTGTATGTCTAATATTATTTACTATAGATATTTTATAAAAAAAACCTTTGTCGCACTTTGGTGACTAAAAATTTGTCACTATATGTATATAGTGATTAACTAGTGTATATGTTGGTTGCTAAAATTGAAAACCTTAGTATCTAAACCTATGTAGCAACTAATGATCATACACATTTGTCACTAAAAATGTATATCCAAATAAAAATAAAATTTTGATTGCTATTTATCAATTTTTAGTGACCAAATTTTTTTATCACTAAACTTGTGAAAAGTTCAATTTTCTTGTGATGCATCTTATATTGTGTAAGATAGATAAATAAAGGGGGCCAATTAAGAGGTTTTATGAGGAATTTTCAGAAGTTAGGGGGCCATAGCCCCTGACGCCCCCTCCCCCCTCAATTCCGCCTCTGCCACCTCTGCCTGAGAGAGTAGACAACTGTAATAATTGCTATAATAACTTCAGAGAAGACGAATTTTATATTGTAACAAGCTAATGTAGCAGTCTTGCCGTATCAAATTCGGACCATGATTTTGGATAGAACAGTTAAAAAAAAGACCAAATTTCTCGCTATAGTGGTTGTCTGAACTTCTTGTTCTCAAATTCAGAGGACCCCGACTGGTGCCGATCTCTCCTGAGGTCGGGAAAATTTCTGGAATGCTCAATCATTGGTGCTGTGTCCATCACGGTTAGCCATATTTGGTGACCCTGAGGTCGGGAAAATTTCTGGAATGCTCAATTATTGGTGCTGTGTCGACTTTGGTCCAGCTATATTGCTGGCTCGACCTCCTCCTTTAATAGGGATGTACGGAGTAAGTGGTATCTAATGAATATTTGAGGTCAATTTTTTTGTTTATTTATATCCTATTAATAGTATAAGTGGATAAGTTAAAAAAATAATATAAGTTATATAGAGGGTTAGTTCATTTAAGCTTTGTTTAGATCCGGTTAACTAATTATTCACCGACTCCTCTTCTTTCAAAACGGTGGAATAATAGAGTGACTAATTTTTAATCTACCTATGGATTAATTGTTTTTCTTTTAAGTTCATCCAGAGACTAATTAACAATTTATTGATATAGTAAAAAGTCTAAAATATCCTCCATGTTTTCTCAAAGCCAAGTCAGAAACCATTAATCCTGAATCTAAGCAGTCACAAATTAATAATTAATCAAAGGCGAAGCAGACATTTTATTGCAAGATGGATCAACAATTAATCTAGCTCCAAACAAATAATGAACTAGCAATTAATTGATTAATTAGTCAAACTAATAATTCGCAGCGGATCAAACAGGATCTAAAGAGCTCTGGGCTGACCTGCTGATAAAAAAAGGGATAACACTCACTTTGGTCCTTAATTATGCTCAAAAGCAAAGTTTCATCCTTCGATTTTTTAAAAGTCCAAATTAGTATCTGAACTTTGAGTATAGGCTCGATTTCATCTCTGCTCTGACGTGGTTGCATACGTGGCACATCACATCAGCACATAGCATGCCACGTCAGCATTTTAGATTGTTAATTTCAAATTGATTTTTCTTTTAAACTGTGAGACTATTTTTGGATCCGTTTAAAACAACATGTTTATTATAATTAATGCAACCAAAAATATTTTGTTTGGAATTATTTTTAAATTTTAATGTTTTTATGTATCATTTTGACATAATTTGAATATGTTATATATTTTTCATATACTCCTTCATATTTTAACAAAACTCATTCTCAAAGCAAAATAAATGATAGAAATGGCATTTTGTCATTGCAATAGAAGTATTGAAACATTTTTTTCATATCATTTGGTATAATTTCACGTCTGATGCTCAATACAATCCAAATGTTGAAAAAATAAAAAAATATTTATATAAGATCTGATTTTGTTGCATTTAATTTGTAAAAAATATGATGATTAAATTAGATTTAAAAATAGAGTTACGATTTGAAAGAAATTAATATGAAATTTATAATTTAAAATTGATGCTGACGTGGTATTTCACAAGCTGACATGGCACGCCATATGGATAGTCATGTCATCACAGAAATTTAATAGATTTTGTAATCAAAATTTAGAGATTAAATTGATCTTTTTGAAAATTGAATAATGAAATTGAACTTTTATGCGTAGATTAAGGACCAGATTGATTGAGTATTTTCTCGTAATAAAACAACAAACATGCATCCCTATCTTTGATAAATACTCTGCTGACTCACTACCGTGACGACTTGCCGAGTCAATTCTCCTATCGTGTCGATAGCTGCCATTGGGAGGGAAAAAAATCTGGATACTGGTAGCGACACCTAGAAAGCTGTGCGCGACTTAGTACTAGTATTCCTTCCGTAGCACTGTAACATTTTATCATTCATTTTATTAAAAAAATTTATGAAAATACAAAAATAAATAAGTCAATTTTAAAGTACTTTTAATAATAAATTATTTTACAATAAAATAAATAATATTTTTATAATTTTTTTGAATAAAATAAATAATTAAAAATTAATTTTAAAAAGTAAAAACATTATTTACATTGGGATGGAGAGAGCAGTAAGATGCATGAATTAGAGCTATTGCTCAAAGTTTTAGAAACCGTGAAAACTAACTAATTTTCGTAGTTTTTAACCAAACTGGCTCCATCCGTATAAGATTAGATCTAATTTTTGATCGAAAATTGAATCACACTACGACAAAATCCACTAATTGAACCGATTTTTGTCCAAACGGAAAACCAGTCTCGGTCCAGTTTCTAAAACCGCCACGGTATCACCGACCGATGAACATGCATGCCATCTTCAAACAGCCTGGAGTCTTGCAACTTTATGCCGTGAATTGTGACTGCGACGTCAGCTCACTACGTATACGCAGGGGCAAAGACAAAGTCAAAAATAAATCTCTAGAGAGCCACTGTTAGCCCTGATAGAAGCTTATTTCATTGACTAGTTTTGATTAATATTTTTTTATAAATTTGATTAACTTTATTAATATATAAAACATATATTATGAAATTATTTTCATTTTGAATTCAAAAATATAAATCTTATATTAATTAAGTTAATTAAATTTATAAAAAATAATTAGTTAAATCATAATCAACGAATCCTATAAATAAATTTGTATTAGGACAGAGTGAGTAGCCATGAGAATAGCAAATAAGATTTTTTTTTTACTAAAAAAATGATGGGAACTAGGGGGCCATGGCATGCACCTTGCCGTAGAGAAGCTCCGCATGAAACTAATGAGAACCAAATTTCTCTGGAGCTCGCTACATGAACTTAAATCGCTCATTTGCGATCGCCCCCACGGCTGATAGAGCAAATTCTTTATTTATGTTTAAAAATTTATTTTTTTCCTTATTTTCCATCAAAATTTTACTTTTTTCTTATTTACCATCATTCTTAATTTCTTTTCTCTAATTTGCCATAATTATCATATGCTAATGGATTTCTTATTAAAAAAAATAAAATACCCCTCAAACTGAGAGATGTAAAATTTCCCATTCTATTAAATATGTATGCGACTGCAATGAACATAACAAAAAGATATTTTCAAAAATATATTTTGTCACAAGAAATCATATTTTGATATACATATTTTTAAATCATATTTTTGTTATATATGTTCACTGCAGTCACATACACATTCAAGAGAATATCAAATTTTAGTTCCTTCAGTTTACAAAGGGTAATTTTGATCTTTTTTAACAAGAAATCCATTAATATATGATAGTTATGGCAATTTAGGGAAGAGAAATTAAGAATGATGGTAAATATGGGAATAAAAAAATTTGATGGAAAAAAAGAGATAAATTTTTAAGGGTAAATAAGAGATTTGCTTCAACTGATAAGGACCCTCCAAGAATAAAGGGGCTCGAAGACTTGCTGAGTCCAGTCCAAGTCATAGTAAAGCTACTCCGTACAAAGACTTGCTGGGTGTCTGGGTACTGATCGCCGAGTCTAGCTTCTAGTAGGTCGTCGTCGTCGTTGACTGTGATGTCCTGTTCGCACGCAGAACCCTTGAGGTCGTTTGTTTACACGGACAAGTAATTTCACTTCCACTCCACACAGAGTATGCGTCTCTTGGAAAGATGTAAATACCACACTAACATTCGCTTTATTTTTTTTCTTAATGTTTTCTTTGCTTTGTTATTTAAGTTGTGGCTAGTATATGACAAACAGAGTCTACATCTTAGCGTCGACTCGTCTAATAGTCCAAAGACATACAGAATATACAGATGTAGAAGCTAGGAGATACTCCCTCCGTTAGTGTGTTGCTGTCGTTCTCGATCTGTTTGGAACGATTAAGAAGCCAACAAAATGATGTGTCTGCCCTTGGTTATCCTCCACAATTGCATCCCCATGGCCGACATGCAGTGCGCGTGACCCGTAGCGCTGCACTGCCCCGCTCATGGATGCTGTCACTCCGCCCCGCCTCCGGTGTCACGGCCATGGCAGTGAGGAGGTATCGCTGCCCCGCTGAAGTGCGAAGGCGAGGGGCCATGGCGGTGAGGAGATTCCACCAGCAGTGCGATGGCTGGGATGATAGTTAGGGATGAGGGGCCTTGTGTCTATAAAATGATGACAGCAATTTCAACATTTTTTTTCCTTTGAACTATTGATGGTAGTTAAAAAATAATGCATGGAGCCCTAAATTCACCCTCTGTTTTTAAATTGCTGTCGCCGTTGAATTTTAATTTTAACTTTGAGCATTCGTCTTATTCAAAAAAATTTGATAAAAATTATATATTTTGTTATAACTTGATTAATCATTAGAGTTATTTGAATCACAACTTAAAATTTTGAACTAATTTTTTGAATAAAACGAAAAATCAAAGTTAAGATTAAAAGTCATCGGTAACATTAATTTAAGAATGGAGAAAGTACCTTGATGACAAGAAATTTCTTTGATCTTATGATTCATGAAACCGCAACTAAACTCTCAATTGTGAGCAAAGGGTAATAGGTGGATCACACACACGCACGCTCTCCTTGGGTGGCTCAGGCAGAGCCACAAAACCAAACACAGAGAGGGTGATCCTGTATCTTTCCATCGCACCGCGTTCACAAAACGAAACGTCACTTGCGCGTGTATTTATACCGCTGACGCATGGCATAACCACCGTGAGCACGCACACACACCACCGTGAGAACACACCAAGCAAGTACCTTCCGAAAAACTAGAGGCGATGAAGCATCCTATGCTTCTCTCCGTCCCACTTCTTCTCTGCCTTCTTGCAGCGCGGATGCTTGCGGCGGCTGATATCATGCCGGCGCAAAGGCAGCCTTCAGCAGGCTGCCAGCCGAAGTGCGGCAATGTCGACATTCCCTACCCATTCGGCATCGGCGATCAGTGCGCGATCCACAGCGGTTTCAACATCTCCTGCAGGCTGATCAACGGCATCAGGACGCCTTTCTCGGGAGCATTTGAGGTGACGAAGATCTCCGTGCCCGACGCCAAAGCATGGATGAAGATGGACATCTCCTGGCTCTGCAATGGAACCGAGAGTCCCGAGCGCAACATTTATGAGAGCAAGTTTTCCCAGAATTTCACTGACACGCCCTTCAGGTTCTCTCATGTGGATAACAAAATTTTCGTCATGGGTTGCAACACGGTCGGCTATATTACATCTGATTATGTGAGTACTTTGCATGCAATATTTTCTTTCAATTCACACATAACATTACATATATCAATTACAGGATAGTGAACAGCTTCCTTGATGGTACGGATCAAGATTGAACTCTCTCGTGACCTTTAGCCTTTTGCATCAACTCACTGCAACCAAAATACACTGTTTTTTTTTTTTTTTTGCGATTAACCAAAGTGCACTGTTGATGACGTTAGAAAACACCCCGCCGCTGGAGAGGAACACCCCGTGGCGGGCGTTGCTGAAAGGATATAACTAATGTTAGCGGCCCACTAATTAAGGCCCCACCACATCTACTCCTAACCCTAGGCGTATATAACTCTAGCCGTTTGTCCCGCGCGCCCTCTGAAGTCTGAAGTCTGAACCAGAATTGTCGGCAGTCAACTGCCACTGACATGCGGGCCATGTGCATCGCTTATTTTCTAATACTCTCTCCATTGCAAATTATAAGTATTTTTAAGTTTAATGAAAGTATCACTTTGATTACTTAATAATATTTTATTATATAAAAATTATACCTTTTGGATTCATCAAAAACTAAGCTTTCATAAAAAAGTATATTTTTATATTATAAATTATGTAATTTTCTAGATATTATTAAGTAAAAGTTGAAAGAATTTAATTTTATCCAAACTTAAAAATGCTTATATTTTACAACGAATGTACTAAATTTAGGCAGTCAACTAACAAAACAAGAATCGAGACCGAAGAAACCACAGATACAATTTTCAGGTAAATTTCTGAGATAATATCCTATTTGAAACCCTAAATTTTCATACTACGATGCTGATAGAACTTTGTTTAGATGTGGTCACCGGATAATTGCATGTGCCACGCTACAGTAATATTTGGTATGTGCTATCATTTAACTGGCTAATTTATCACCATCGGATGATACCACGTGTTTGCGTAAATTGATACACATCAAGGGTATCTTTCTATAGGACTTTAAGATATCATTTTGTTCAACATCAATCTCAATTCTTATAATAATTTGATCTTTTCAGTAGAAACAAATAATCGTGCAGTGTTAATTTTATAGTATACCCTTTGAACGATAGTATCCAAAATAGTATTACCTCTGTTTTTAAATTATTGATACTATTAATTTTTATCATCAACTTTGACTATTTGTTTTATTCAAAAAATTAATTTCAATATATAAAATTATTAGTCCTGTTTTAAATACCACTAATGCTAAAGCAAATAATAATAAAAAATTTCACATTTAAACAAATATTTTAAATAAAACGAATGATCAAAATTGATGTTAGAAGTCAACGTTCTCAATAACTTAAAAACGGAGAGAGTACTCATATTACTGGTTGGAGATTGACTTATCCATACGAGTATTATGAACCGTAAAGGCCATCTTTATATCTAAATGTTAGCTTGGCAAACGCGTTCCTAGGTCAAGCTTAAGAATTAAGATGTTGAACAACTGGACCTTCATAAGTAATACCAAGCTAGCGTAGCGCTTTAGCCAGCTCAGTTCGGCTTGTTGCCAGTTTTCCACAGCTGAACTGTCCGGTGAGTTTTATTTGATTGAAGCATTTTCTCGTTCAACAGAAGTACGAAATTTGTTTCGATGGGTACGTAGCACAGGACAAGTGCTGAAAAATACTAACAATGCGATATGTAACTTCTGCAGTATGTCACTGGCTGCTACACCACATGTGACGGTTTGTTGGAACGCAAAAACGGTACGTGCTCTGGAGCTGGTTGCTGTCGAGCGGATGTCCCAGAAAACCAGGTGTACTTCCAAGCTTACTTTAATGAGAACTACAACATTACCAATAGCTGCAGCTACATCGTTGTGATGGAAGAGAAAGCGTTCAACTTTATCATCACATATAACACAGGGAGAACATTCTGGGACGCATACAAGGGTCAAGTTCCTGTGGTGATGGACTGGATGATTCGGCTGTATACATGTGAGGATGCTAAAAGGAATCTCAGTTCATACGCATGTGTTAGCGACAACAGCAAATGCGTACCTACCACCAACAACGAAGGCTACCGATGCAAGTGTCACGAGGGCTATGAAGGCAATCCTTACATAAAGGGCGGATGCACAGGTTTCCCCTGATCTCTCAAAATGGTCGATGCAAATTCTAAGCAGTTGTGTAGTAGTGAACCTTTGCTGTTCGCTTTCAGATATCGATGAATGCAGTCAAAGTTCCACAAATCGCTGCACGGACATGAGGGGTACTTGCCAAAATACAATGGGAAACTTTTCATGTTCTTGCCCACCAGGAAAACAAGAGATTCAAGGCATGTGCATGGAAAAGTCGAAATCCTCTTCTTGGGTAATACCAGTCATTGGTAGGTAGCAACCTTCATCAATAGGGAGTTCTACTTTTTGTCCATCTCGAAGTGTCCCAGTATCCGTTAACGGGAACTTTATTGTTGAATTCAGTTTCTTAATTCAAATCCTATTCACCTAGTTTATATGCACTTCTCATTTCAACGACACCATTTAGTAACACTAGTCATTTCGCTGAATAATTCAGGCACAGGTGTCGGAGCAGTCGTCTTAGTAATCACCATAACATGTGCATACTTGATGCAAGAAAGAAGAAAGCTCCGACGCATAAAACAGAGGTACTTCCGACAGCATGGAGGTCTACTGCTGTTTGAAGAGATTAAGTCACAACAAGGGGTTGCATTTAAAATTTTCTCAGAAGCAGAATTGCAACAAGCCACTGACAGGTTCAATGAAAACCAAGTGCTGGGTCATGGATGCCATGGAACTGTATACAAGGGACTTTTAAAAGGCAATGTCGAAGTAGCTGTCAAAAGATGCACGTCAATTGACGAGCAGCACAAGAAAGAATTTGGCAAGGAGATGTTAATCCTCTCTCAAATTAACCACAAGAATATAGTTAAGCTGCTTGGCTGCTGCCTTGAAGTGGAGGTTCCCATATTGGTCTACGAGTTTATCCCGAATGGCACACTGTTCAACCTCATCCACGGCAACCATGACTGGCACATTTCATTGGCTAGTCGTCTGCAGATTGCCCATCAGTCTGCTGAGGCTCTTGCCTATCTTCACTCGTGGGCATCCCCGCCAATACTCAATGGGGACGTCAAATCCTCAAATATCCTGATCGACTGCGACTACACCGTGAAAGTCTCCGACTTTGGTGCTTCCATCCTAGCACCAACCGATGAATCACAGTTTGTCACCCTTCTCCAAGGAACCTGTGGATATCTTGATCCAGAGTACATGCAGACATGCCAATTGACAGACAAGAGTGATGTCTATAGCTTCGGAGTTGTTCTCCTGGAGTTGCTCACACGTAAAAAACCATTCAACCTTGATGGCCCTGACCACGAGAAGAGCCTAGCAATGAGGTTTGTTTCTACAATGAAGCAAGGTAAAATTGGGGACATCTTGGATGAACAGATCAAGGACGAGAACATGGAAGTTCTTTTGGAAATTGCAGAGTTAGCAAATCAATGTTTGGAGATATGTGGGATGAATAGGCCTTCAATGATGCAAGTATCCGAGAAGCTTGACAGCTTAAGAAAGGTGATTCAACATCCATGGGCACAACAGAATCCTGAGGAGATGGAGTCCTTGCTTGGAGAGTCATCAATTGCACATTCCTTGGAGATTGTCAACACAGGGAATTTGAGTATCGAGATGAAAGCAACCAAGGTCCTAGAATCAGGTCGTTGATCAAGGTCCTGGGATATTATAGGGAGCCTGTCATAGAAATTAATACCATGCCAAACTATTTCATACTATGTCCCAATAATTGCTCGACATAGGACTACCATCTGTATTAAGCTTTGTTTATCAAAATATGGCTACTACATCTTACTATCTAGTAAGGTTAAAACGGATGTACCATTTGTATGTGATTGCCCCATTTACCGTCTGATTCCAACTTACAATTACCTTGTGAGTAAATAATACATTATCTTTGACTAGCATTTTGCATTTCTGCTTCACTTTCAGAGTTTAGTTATCTCAAGCACGCCTTAAGAGAACTAGACACAGCTAGCTAGTTTCTGCTATACTATACGTCCATGGCAAGGCCACAGTGGGGAAATAATTTTTGAAATTCCCGAAATTTCGGGTTTTGAAATTCAAACAAATTAGTTTTTTTTTTAAAAATGGTTGAAATTCAACAGAAAATGCCCCAGATCAATTAGACATCACAATTGTTTATAGCTACGCATGAATCCTGAATCTCCCATCCGAGTTCTTTCCGCTTTATCCCTTGTCTGCTCGAGTTCATTGGGACATGTAACGAACACGTAATGTAGAGGAGGCGTGGTGCTCGTACCTCGGGGTCAGACGCTTGCAGTGGCGGCACCATGGCGCGTAGAAGTCGACAAAGAGGAAGTCGACGGAGCCCAGCACCGCATGGAAATCGTTCTCGTTTAACTTGTCACCCGTCCATCGCACGGGACCTCCCCCCTCGCGGCGGCCCCGCGGACGGCTAGAGGCAATATAAGGAGAAGGGCGAGGTGGAGGAGAACAACGGCAGCCGCGGAAGGGCCCCCGTCGCCATTGCCGCGAGGCGGTGTCCGAGTCGAGCTCCGGCGCGCGTCAGGAGACTCGGGACGTTTACAAAACCGCTCCAAACCGGTTGTTTTTTACGGTTTTTAGTAAAATTAGTCTGTTGGGTTTTATGAGACGATTGATTTTCATTTTAAAAATTTAAAAATTTAAAAAAAATTTGAAATACCGAAAATCGATCAGCTAATCTGATAGGTTTCAAATTTTAAAATCTGAAACCGTAAAAACCGGAAAAAATCGGTCGGCTAACCGGTGAAACTCATCGATTTATTGTAGCAGTTTGTTCAAATTTTAAATTTTCGATTTAAACGGTTTTTGACCGATTTTTACAGTTTGCAACAGATTTTTTCGATTTTTGCTTAAACCATTCTGATCAAGCGGTTTAAACAAAGTAGTAAACCTGCTCAGGACCTGCTTCGATAGATGGGGATGGGCAACGACCGAACGAGTGAAATCGTGGTCGATTTTAGGGATTTGGGTGAGGTGACGGGCGGGAACTGGGCCTGTGGCGCGCAACCGTGCACGGGCGGGCTGCGGGACAAATTCAACTGACGACATGTTTTTTTTATTGGGCCCCATCGACGATTACAATTTTTCAAAATTTCGGTGAATTTTCATCGAATTTTTTTCCCTGCTACTGGGGATCGATCGTGTGCGGTACTGAGCTTGCGTGCTGACGGAGATTGACACACCGCAAGCTGCTACGTGCGGTACTGAGTGAGCTCGCCAACTCGGCGGCCAGCGGTGCCCCGGGCTGCGACGGGGAGAATATATGTGGTATTTTCGCAGATAAACATGCAATGCATATCGGTCTATATGGCCAAAAGTTCCGTCCCACACAGGTATTTTTTGTATCGACTCGCACCTGTGGCTGAGACTAGCAACTGGTAAGTTGGTGTTGAAACTGTTGAACGCATTGGCGACGCTAGATGTAGCTTCACTGATGCACTAGCACAAGGTTAAATCATGATGTTCACGTCGGATCGGGTGTGAATCAACACATCACTCGCACGTTAATGTGCGAAAACATCAGCATTTCTTCAACGTCAGGTTTGAGCAGCACTTAAAAAATCTCGTATCAGGCGAGACTCCGTCGAAAAAAGATCGTCTTAGAGTTAATCCGGACTCGGTCAGGTCAGTCGAATCGTCTTCGGTCGTCGCCGAGACGAAAGAAGAACAGCAAAACAGAGATCGAGTGAGAAGATTAGAGTTAAAAAAGTGCAAAATATAAAGGTAAATGGCTTTATCGATTGGGATACCCCTCAACCGGCCAGTCTCTGTTTTATAGAGGTAGGATAGTCTTATCCAGCAGAACAATGGATCTCCTAAATCGACACTACCGGAGTCTCCAGTAAATTGCCGAAGACTCCGGTGACTGGAGTCTCCGGTATGACATCAGAGGATCCGTCATGTAAATCCGAAAAACCTAAAAGGGCCAGCCTGATACTCTGGGGCTGTGCCAGACACTGTGTACAAAATATCGAACCCGAGAGTGCTTACCGGATAGTCTGGCAATGTGCCGCTCACTCTGGTGGGCAAGTATCCAAACCCGAGAGAGTTTAACGGACAGTCCGACACAGTGCCAGACACTTCGGTGGGCAAAGTGGCCAAACCGGAGAGAGTTTACCAGAGACTCCGGTATTGTACCGAACACTCCGGTGGAGCCATTTTTTGCATGTCAACATATACCCTCTACTTTTTGGTGAAGTCTGTACACCATAAAGCATTCTAAGTACCCAAAAACACCTAAAAGCGATGGGTTTTTCAACTCATCGGTCATTGCACTATTCTTGACGACGATATCCTTTATATCGGTCATTTTTCTTTTAAGCTTCTTGCCATAAACTTAAGTGATACTTCTTTAAATATCGACCATTAAAGGCCTTAGACAATAACTCTCCACTCATATTTTTTACTATATATACATTTTCAGTGATGACTTTTACTATTCGGTATGACCATTTTCGACTAGGAGATCATTTTTCGAACTTGTTTTTTGAGCCTATGGGCAGAATAGTTTTTCAAACCAATTCGTCTATCTGAGAAGTTTTGACTTTCATCTTCTTATTTAACAACTCGAACCTTGTCGCTCTTAATTTCTTTCAAGGCATTTAAACGCTTATCGGTAGTGACTACATTGATATCGTCTAGCATTAGAGTCCTATACTCATCGGTGGATGAATCATTTTGTTTAGCTAATCTTAAAGCTCCTAAATTTATCTCGACGGGTAAAACGATCTCTTGTCTATACACAAGTTCATAAGGTGTTACCTTAGTTGCCCTGTGGCTAAATATCCGATGAGCCCATAAAGCTTTCGATAAGACTTCACCACTTCTTGAGATGATTTTCTATCTTTTTTTTAATGAGTTTAATCAACATTTTGTTATTAGACTCGACCTGACTATTGGTCTGAGCATAATATAGAGATGAATTGAGTATCTTAATCCTGTAGAATTCGGCAAATTTTTTGACATGACCGGACGTAAAATAAGTACCTTGATCGGAAGTCAAATTTTACGGTATGCCGAATTTATGAATAATATGCTCGGTAAAGAACTCAATTACCTCTTTGTGCGTTATATTCTTGAGAGGCACCGCTTCGGTTTATTTGGTAAAGTAATCCGTTGCTACTAACACAAAGCGGTGTTCCTTTGAAGACGGAGGATGTATTTACCCTATGAAGTCCAATCACCATCCTCAGAATAGCTACAATTTTATAATGGGGTTCATCATGGCAGCGGCGCCAATTGAATATTACCAAACTTTTAGTACTCTTCGCACCCTTTGTAGTAACGATAACAATCGGCAATCATGGTTGGCTAATAGAACCTAGCTCTCCTTAGCAACCATTTCATTTTCGAAGCTGATTGATGCGTACCACAAATGCCCTCATGAACTTCCTCCATAGCCACTTTGGCTTTATCCTCACCCAAATATTTCAACAGTAAATCATCTCCCGTTCGGCGATATAAGTCACCATCAATCAAAGTATATTTGAAAGTTACATACCGAACCTTTCTATTCACACTTTGGATTGGACTACGAAAATATGAAATTATGGGTGATCTCTAATCAAGCGATTCAGCACCATCACAGCTTGATGTGTTAGTATCTGAATGGTCTAGCTCCAACACCTCAAGCGTCAGTTTTTTATTAACTGAAAATCTACATTTACTAACATTGTAACCCGATGTTTGTTGAGCCAACTCATTGGCTTCACTGTTTTCTAACCTTAGCACATGATGTATGTTGAATTCATCCATTCTTCTAATGATGTTTAGATAGTTATCTAAGATGGCATTTAATGATCCATCTAAGCATTGAAAATTTCCAAAAATTTGTTGCACCACTAACAACGAATCACCGAAAGTCTCTACATGCTTAACCCCCATGGACTCCAACATCTCTAAACCGAACAACAATATTTTATATTCAGCTTGGTTATTGGTGCAATCATACACTAATCGGTTTGAGAATTCAAAGTGTGCATCATGAGGAGATACTAAAACCACACTAACACATTGACCCTCTTTATAAACCGATCCATCAAAATATAATTTCCAAGGGGGTAAAAATAACATAAACAACATCTAGATCATGTTCTAAATCAATCTGATATTCAAGAATAAAATTAACAACAATTTGGCCTTTCATGGATTTCAACGATTCATAAGTCAAATCATACTCAATCAATACATAAATCCGTTTACCAAGCCTACCACTAGAAATCGGCCTATGCAACATATGTTTAATAACATTGGTTTGATAAGCAACCACACAAGTACTAGATAACAAATAGTGTCTCAACTTGGTGCAAACGTGATATAAGAAAAAAATATAGTTTCTCGATGAGAGTGTACCTTGTTTCCGCATCAATCAGTCGTCGGCTCACATACATGATCGCATACTTCTTTTCTTCGCCTTCTTGTGTCAAAACAGCACCAACTACATCATCTTCCGCAGCCACGTAAAGACGAAAAGGGACTTCTCCCTTAGGCGCTCTAAGCACCGGCGGCGAAGACAAGTATTATTTGATCTTCTCAAAAGCTTCTTACTATTTTACCCTCCAAGTAAATTCGGCTTCATTCATTAGCCGAAGAATAGGAGTAAATATATTAATCTTTCTCGACAAGTTAGAAATAAATCGCTTTAAGTAATTCACTTTTTTTAAGAAGATTTGCAACTCTCTCTTATAAGTAGGCGCTTGCACATTTCTAATTGCCTCTCTTATAAGTAGGTGCTTGCACGTTTCTAATTGCCTCTATTGCCTCTATTTTCTTATAAGTAGGCGCTTGCACGTTTCTATTCTCTTATAAGTAGTCTCCTTAACCCTGCACTGCTTACCTTGAGGGATCATCGGCTTGATCTCATTGAAAACATCGTCCCTCCTTTTCTCCGCCTTCTCTTCTCGCATCTTCCGGAGGGGTAGCCTTTGGAGCTTTCTCTTTTGAGTGTGGGTCAAGTCAGATGGACACCACATCGGTTGCGTGTACTTGAAAGAGCTCTTGCTGCTACTAGCTTCATGGTCATGTGAAGCCTTTTTGATCAGATCATCTAAAGTGATCGGTCCTGTGAAAACTCCCTCGATTTTGACATCGGTTATGCCGATTTTCACGACACCTCCGGATGCACTCTCTTGATGAACAATAGTGAAGGGAGCAGGTTTATTACCTTGATTTGGCGCCATTCTTGCTTAGACGCGGTGGTAAAGCTCTCTTTTTGAGCCTTAATCGGTCAAGAATCCATCCGATCCGAGATAAAATTAGAGAGCCTTGTGAAGACATCTACTCTCGGCCCGTTCCACCCCGTATGAAACGACGGGTATGGCATTGACAAAATGGGCATCGATGGCGTGTGCATCCATGGTCTCATGTATGAATATGAATGCCACATCGGAAACAGCAAATAAGGTATAGGATGGAGCCATGGTGGCGGCACTCCGAATCCATATGCAGAAAAGGGAAGAAGGGGCCATGCACATTCATGGTTGGCCTCATCTCCTTCCTAAGTGGGCTACCTCCCATAGGTGGTGACCTTGGCCGCTTCATAGACTGATTATTCAAATCGGTCTTTTGATTCTTGTATTTAGCCATGAGACGGTCGAATACGCTTTTGGGCCCCATCGTCTGATCCGTGGCTTTATCTTAGTTTACCTTTCACTTAACCACATCGTGTTGGGCTGTGGAACTTGCCTCCCAGGTCTAAGGCCTGTGATGGTGACCTTGAGAGACTCTTAACCATCGGGAGACTTATCGAGCATCACCTTACTAGAAGCCCCTTTCTCATAGGAAGAAATAGGCATCTCCTCCTCAATAATCACGTTCTTCCCCTTTGTGGTATCGACTTGATGAGACCGAATCAACACTTTAGAATTGAGCTCTAGAGTGTTGACAGGGAAGGGGTGCTTGTCGATCTTCATTTCTTTAAGACTCAATCGTCTCTCATTAACGACCAGTTAGACTTATCGATAGAAAACATTACAATCATTAGTAGCATAAGAATAAGAGTTATGCCATTTACAATATGCCCTACGCTTAATCTCATCCACCGAATGTAAAGTATATGAGATCTTAATGTATCTACCTTTATGCAGCTCATCAAATATTCTATCACACTTAGCTACATCAAAGGTGTATTTTACATCGTCTTTCCGATTCTTATGAACCGGTTTGAACGAATCACAAGCAAACGATTTGGCCTTAGATGGCCAAACGAACTCGACAGGCAAAATGTCATTAGAATCATCATCGGAGCTATCCGATTCATATTTTACGACATGCATATTATGACGGGTCTTATAATTATGTTTTATTTCTTTGTTGGAGGTGAGTGAGTGTGAGAAAATCATACTCTTCCAACTTCTCCCTAAGATGCGACCGTAAACCATTAAAAGCTAAGTTAGCTAAGTCTTTTTCAGAAATTATTAAATTAAAGCATCAGTTCTTAACATATCTAAACCGTCGAAGATAGTCAACGACGGGTTCCTCTTTTCTTTGTCAAACCGATGTTAAATGTGACAACTTTAATTCATTGTCCTCGGAGTAAAAATAATCATGAAACTTATGCTCTAATGACTCTCAAGTGTAAATGGAGTCCGGGGGTAATGATGAAAACCAAGAGAAAGTGGTTTCGATTAGCGATAATAAAAACAAACATACTTTTAAAGCCTCATTAAACTCGCTTCTCCTAATTGTGCTACATATTGACTAATGTGCTTGTAAGTGATTTTGCTATCTTCACCATTGAATTTGATGAAGTCGAGAATACACCATCCTACGGAATATGAGACCGAATCAAAATACGCGGGGTATAATTTTTTATAAATTCGATCCCTCCCCTTAAGGTCCACTCCTAGCGTCTCACAAAATTGTTTATTTAAGTCCTCGTTAATGCGCATACTCGATGATGGACGTTGTGCTATATGGAACGGTACGGTAAAGAGAAACAAAGTTAACCAATTCACTCAATCAGTTTGTGACCAAATTGGGGATGCTAGTAATTGGCTTTACGCTAGTGGGAGGCACTACTAAAGCGTTGGTTTGCACGGGTGATGAGAAACTAGTTTGTTCATTAAACGAGTTCAACGGCATGTCATACGTAGGTTGTTCTACATTAGAGGTAGTAGGTGCCGATGTACTAGCTACATGTGCAATATGATACGATGATGCAATACAAACATTTTTAGCTTTAGACAAGTTTTTCTGGATCATGTATTGCATATCATTTATTAAAACTTTTTTTATGTCAGCAAAGTAATATGAAAGGTATTCAAAAGTAACGGGAGGGAGTGAAGATGTCCTTACATTAGCAGCATCCATGGCCGCGTCATCGTCAACGGCCCAAAGAATGGGATCCTTTACTTGAGAGATCACATCTTGACGGTCCTTCTTGAAATATGTCAAGTACTCCTGCAGCTTCCGCTCTTCGTGCGCCTTGCGCGCCTCCTCAAGCAACTCCTCTAAGAATAGCATGACGACGTTCATCGTGGAGATCACGGAGGTCATGATGGAAACAACGATTTAGTTTGTGCAACCGAAATCACTCGTTCCCAGCAGAGTCGCCAAAAAGTGTGTTAACACTGAATCGAGTCCGGGTCAACACACCGCTCGCACA
Organism: Zoysia pacifica; assembly: GCA_001602315.1. Classification (NCBI taxonomy): domain Eukaryota; kingdom Viridiplantae; phylum Streptophyta; class Magnoliopsida; order Poales; family Poaceae; genus Zoysia; species Zoysia pacifica. The sequence goes on from BCLH01002566.1 coordinate 29,696, forward strand.
TCCGTGTGCGAGAACACCGACGTCTTCAACATCGAGTTTGGCCAGCACCTGGAAAATCCCGCCTCAAGAGAGACCCCATCGGAGGAGGATCGCCCTAGGGTCGATTTAGGCTCGATCAGGCCAGTCGGATCGTCTTCCATCGTCTCCGGGACGAATAAAGAACAGCAAAACGGGGGTCGAGTGAGGGGATTAGGGTTAGAGAAGTGCAAAATGTAAAGGTAAATTGTTTGATGGATTAGGATACCTCTTAACCGGTCATGGGTCTCTGTTTTATAGAGGTGACATGGTCTTATCTCGCAGGGCAACGGATCTCTCAAGTTAGAAAAAAATTTGAAATTGATCTGCTGAAAACTTTTCTAAATCGACACTATCGGAGTCGCCGGTATGACGCCGAAGGATTCGTCGTGTAAATCCTGAGAATCTGAAAGGGCCTGTCGGACACTCCGACGCTGTGCCAGACATTCCGGTGTACAAACACCGAATCCGAGAGAACTTACCAGACAGTCCGACCATGTGTCAGGCACTCCGGTGGGCCGAGTGTCTAAATCCGAGAGAGCTTACCGGACAGTCAGGCACAGTGCCGGACACTCCGGTGGGCAAAGTGTCTGACCTGAGAGAACTTACCGGACACTTCGATGGGGTCATTTTTTGTGTCAACACATGATTTTAACACTAATAAATTTAGTTTTAACCATATGTTTATCTGTTTTGAGACATAATTTCAAAGCAATGCACCACCTTTGCTCAGATTCTAGCTTCGTCACTGGTTAAAGGTCAACCATGAGGACTTTTGTGTATTCTACGACAAAAAGAAGTGTTGAATTCGAATAACTAGAATTTTGTCTCTATGCAAAACCACATGTATTGTTAGAAGGTATACTAAATAAAATTTCCATATTACTCCCTCCATCATAAAAAAAAGTGTCATTTTAAATTTTCAACCATCTATTATTGACCATTTATCTTATTCAAAAAATTTGTGAAAATATTGTTTATTTTATTTTAAAATAATTTATTATTAGATATACTTTAAATACGATTTATTTATTTTTATATATTCGTAAATTTTTAAATAAAATAAATAGTAAAAGATAATTTAAAAAGTTAAAAGATAATGAATCGGTTCCGTTGGCAAGGACAACGCCGACCACTGTCTAGTTGCCCTTTAATAGATTTCGGTAAATTTAAAAATCTTTGTACTTTTAAATTTATTAAAAAAAATATTTTTATAATATATATAATTTATAATATTAAAATTATTGATTTTTTTATTGGGTCGAAGGGAGTAGTACAGTGGATCAGTTAAAAAGAATCGGTGATGAGCTGAGCTGGTATTGGGGGCACCGCCTGAAAATGGTGCGGTTCGGGACGATCCTTTTTCTGCCCCTGCAAACCGTCAGCTGGAAACAGCGGTTTAGGGTCACACCGCCCCTAGCTTTTAATAAAAAACTGTTGACCCGCGGGTATCCTACTAGAACCAGCGAACTTTGTTTTAGTTACACTCTGTAAAATAAATCGAAAGCTAAAGTAAAAACTGTCACACAACGTCCAATCCTAAAATAACTAAGTTACTAAAATCAGCACTTCTGAACCATCTATATGCATCCATGCATCCGCCAAATCAAAGGCTACGGATAAGATGACCAATAATTATATTGTAAAATCTAATGTTTTAAGAACAACATGAGTGCTAATGGAGCCAAGAACGGGCACTGCAATCAATTTTTCTGAGAAACTCTAGCAATAAGGCTTCATGTTAGAAAACAGAAGGCTTGTCGATTTGAACATCTTAATCAACTTATTTGGCGACGAGAACGATAATCAAGCCTTAATCAACTTACATTAGACGGGTGAGGGTAGAGCGGCCACCATGGACTGCGCCGTATGGCTGCTGGCGGATGAGGGCTAGGAGGCATATGGACAGTATGATTCTTCAAATCGGAGAGAGATCGAGAGAGCACAGCAAGGGACAGCTGCTAGAGCTTGGGAGAGTGCGGCAAGGATCAGGTATTTGGAGATTGGTAGAGCGACTTATGCTAGATCTTGGAGAGAGGCTGGATGGGCAGCAACGGACGGCCGCTGCACGGGTCTGGAATCTGGAATCGCTGGTGGGAATAATGGATGGAGGCATGTAGCGATCCCTCTGGGAGGGCGGCGGAGGTGAGCGAGGAAAGCACAGTTGTAGGAGGGGATCGAGTTGAACCCTAGGATAAATGGATCGTGCCCCTGAAGTAACCGGCTGGACATCGGATCAAACCGAACCGGATCGATTGGAATTTTGAGGTTCGATTCGTGGGTTTTTTGCGGTTCGCACCGAACCCTTTTCAGGCGGAATTGGGGCTAGAATGTCTTCCGACGGCGACGTGATCCCCGTGACTCCGTCCCCGTGCTCGTTAGTCGCTACTCCTACTGCGCGCCCGATGCTCCGGCACCGCGCTGAGCCCGAGGACGTCACCCGCATTCCCTTTACCTGGCAGCTGGTTGGGGGTTTTGGCGTCGAACAGAGCAGAGCGACGTGCTCCGGCAGTGGACGCGCGCTGCGCGGCGTGCGCGCGACCACGTTCTCCCTCGCCGCCGCCGCGCACACATGCTCCTCCTCGCTCGCTGGTACTGCTCACGCTGGCTTGTGTACTGGCTCGGTGTTGGCCTGCCGTTGATCCAGGCTCACTGTTGATCAGTTGAGCGTCATCCCGCACTGCGGCGCATGAGCTCGTGTCGCGCATCAGCGGAATGGAGACGCTGAAACTGCGACGTTCCTCAAAAGGAGCGACGACTGCGTGGCCGCCAGCCAGCCAGGATGGGCGATGTGGCCGGAGGGAGAAAACACCGCACATGACGTGAGTAGGCCCTGGACGCCGGCTTTTAGATTGAGAAAACGATGTCACGTTCCCGTCGTACGTACTACTTACCCATGACGTGCTACGTACTACTTACCCATGACGATCGAACACGTGTGGAGTGCCGAGTATGGATCAAGTAACTGGGACAACTCTGATTCCTCGGCTCGACGATCACATGGCACGACCAGCCGGATCACGTTATAGCATTACGCGCGATGATTTGATACGCTCTTTGAGTCATTGAGTGATATGGATCATATGCTCCTCCATTAATTAACTACAGTAGTATACAGTCATCATGTTATGAATCTTCTTTTTCACAATAACAATGCATAGGCCCGTATGGGCCACAGGACGTGTAGTAAGGATCAAACAAGTCATCATGGTTCAGCCGCAGATGCTTGACGGGCGCTGTTACCCCCGATTCCTTGCATCATTGGACGCATGTTCTGCGACGAACCGGCGCAGCAGCTTGGCCGTTTCTGTCAAGGGACTCGCAGCTTTACAAATGGGCGCGCCGCGCGCGACCGAAATGCACGGCTACTGCGCGAGACTGAACCATTGGTGTCGAGAGCATGTGATGAGCATGCAGTCAGCAGTCATCTCCGAGGCAGCAGCTGCGTCGTGATGAACTGGTGAATCCACATGCTGTGTAGCTGCTGCGCCTCGGAGCCTATGGCGTTCTCGTGGTAACGCAAACCTGCTTGTCAAGATACTACTACTAGCACTTGGGAACAAATCAAAGCAAGGCTGCCATTGATGCTCCCTGCTCGATGCTGGGCACTGTGTTCACGGATTAAGATCATCCCAACCTTTTTGATAATTAATCAGGGCATGCGCTTCGCGCTGTCAGACAGCCAGCTTTCGCGTTCTGGTTCGTGCGTGAGGAGCTCAGGTGAGGAGGCCCGCATGCCTGCGCCGGGATTTACGAGGTGGGCAGCGTGATTCGGTCAAAACGCACGGCTGGCCACCCTCTCCGCACCTGCTCCATCTGTTTGGGTAACATATACTTTTTTTTCTTAAATTAATATTATTATTGACTTTTATAATTAATTTTGATCATTCGTCTCATTCAAAAAATTTGCTCGAATGAAAAAAAAATTTAAGTTATGATTCAAATAACTCTAATGATAAATCAAAATATATCAAAATATATAAAATTTATTAATTTTTTTAAATAAAACAAATAATCAAAGTTAAATTAAAAAGTCAACAGCGACATCAATTAAAAAATTACTTTGTTTATGCAGAGACACTGCGTGCGCGTCATTGGAATCACCATCCGCCATGTTATCGGCTTACCGCCCGCTTTGCGCAGCGGAGCGCCTCAGCTGAAGTAATTTGCTCCGAGTAATGTGTGTGCTCATCAGGTTAACGATTTTGTTGCAGCCGTGGAAACATGTGCCGCTGATTTTAATGAAAACCGTTAGAACTGCTAAAACAGATAAAAAACCACTATAAATTTCATCGAAAACCACAAAAACTCGTCTATTTCAAACAATTTTGTAAACCATAACACCGATCTAAATCGACTGGTAGCTCATAGAGTCAAAGGTGTCCGCAAATCGGTGAGACACGCAGCGTGTGATGTGAACCACGAAGTCGCTCTGTCACTCTGGCATGTCCAGTTAGCCGTGTGACTGATGCAGCGCTGGCTAGTCGTACACACAGTTTTTCAGGTTAAGGGGTGTTTGGAATGGAGGAAAAGTATAAGAAATTTTACAGGAAACTATTCCATAGGAAAGGTATCGGAGGAAAACGTGATTCCCTTCCGGAGGAAAGGAGCGCAGAATTGGCCATTTCACGGGAAAGAAACAATCCAGTGCAATCCAAGGGAATGGGGCTCGCGTCGTGCTTGCCGCGCATGCAGTCCCATCTTTGCCGCTCTGATGACCGATTAGTCGATGCTGCTTCGAGGAGGAAGAGAGAGAGTAGATGAGGATAACGATGAAACTGATGTGAACGACAGGGCTGAATTTTTTTAATAGCTGCCACAGTGGGTTGCTGGGTTAGTCTCTCTGAAGGGTCCCAATATAATCTAGATATTTATTTTATAGATAAATTAAGCTGGACTAATATTCTTTATAATTACCATTTTTAATGATTTCTACGTTTATAGATTCGTGCAATCCAAATGGTAAAAAATTTCAATTTCTTTGTTTTCGATTCATATGATTTTCTCATTTTCTTCGTTTCTACGTTTTTTTTATTTTTATATTTTTTTTATTCTTGTATTTTTCATTTGTACATTTCAAACGACGCCGAAATGTGTGTCTAAATGCGTTATAACCCCTACATAAACTTATTGCCAACAATCTATGCACTCTTGGATTCCTTTTGATGTGCGAGTTCATCAATGACACTCGGCGGCGGGGTGTAGTACTAATAGTTCGTTATCCTTGGGTACGGTGAGGCACCGCCATGTGGGTCACGAGAGCCTCGAGGACAAGTACTCCACCGAACAGTGCGGCCGAGCCAATGAGAAGCATTGCCGTTCTGGTCCAGTTCAGTGGGCTGAAGACGCGCGTCGTCGGAACACACCTGAGCCTTAAGGACCGCACGGACAGTGATCACAATTGGTCCATGCGGTTGGACAGGAACAAGAGATGGTAGTGCTCCATGACAGGATTACACGCGTCACTGTTCATGCTGGGTATGCTGTCGTCTTGCTAAAACAATCTTGAATATTCTCTATCGGCGTCCTAGAAATCAAGAATTCGTTTTTCAATAGTTTCTGCTTGATGCAGTTGAACACCTGAGTTGCGAGCGGCAACCACGGTACACATGGAGACGCATTCCTGCGTCCCCGATACATACACACACTTGAACACCTACCAGTGGCAACGAATGAAGACCCGCAAGTGCCGGCTTTTGCTTGCACTGGGGTTCCCAAATCACGATTAACTCAATAATAATAATAATAGTAATAGTATTAGTGCAGCTAATCCTCCGATGGACGAGGAATCCATCCATGGCACGGGACTCCAATGAAAGCAGCTACAGCTGGCCGTACGAGTGCGCGAGGTAGGCGAGCGCTCCGACGAGCGGCGCGTTGATGTAGGTCGCCGGCTCCGAGTGCTCGTGGTCGTTCCGCTGGTCGGGGAACTGGTCCTGCTGGTTAGGCCCGCCGACGACGGCGCCGACGTGGACGTTGGGGTTGGGCCCGCCGGCATAGAGCGCGGTGAACCCCTGCGAGCACCCGATCCGGCCCGGGTGCGCGGCCACGGACGGCAGCGACGCCGCGCGGTGGTGGACGCGGCGCGGGTACCTCGCGCCGTACCCCACCATGTACGACATCCCCATCGGGTTGCTTCCCAGTAAGTAATCCACCTGCCGGCGCGCGATCTTACGCAGCCGCTGCGGCGTGACCACGGCGCCGCCGCCGCAGGTGACGGTCTGCCTGGCGACGGCGAGGTACTTGGCGTAGGTGAGCAGGAGGAACGCGCTCGAGGTCACGTACTGCATGTTGCTGTCGCTGAGCTTGTACAGCAGCCCGCCCCTGGTGTACTGCGTCTGGTCCGTCGGCGTGCCGGGCACCATCGAGCAGACGAACCCGTCCGCGTGGCCCTTGTACTCGTGCATGGCGCCCAGCCGCTGCACCAGGAACGACTTCGAGAGCAGGATCCGCGCGCCGGCGTGCTTGTTGTCCCACCCGAACGTGTTGTCCGACTCGTCCGCGCCCAGGACCTGCCCGTTCGTCTGGATGTAGCTCAGGTACGTCGGGCTCTTCGTCGCGCGGTGAAGCCATGCTGCGCCCCAAAGCAGCTCGTCCTGTTTTACGGGTTTTGTTTTTGCGTTAAAAAGCAGTGTACGGTAACATTTTCGTCAGGATAGAAAAATGGCTCTGTTGCCTGGTGCTGTTACTAGCCAATCGGAACAAGAGAAATACAAGTACCTGGTATCCAGAGTAAGAGCAGTAGTATGGGCAGACGTATGGCGCGAGCTGGCTGCTGTAGGAGCCCCTGTGCTTGTCTGCGAACTCAAACACCTAGACACACGAGCAGAGTACTTCTAAACGAAACAGAAGCAGCAGCCAATGGAACAGAGGAGCAAAGTAAACCAATGGATACCCTCTTGGCCCTGGCGAGGAGGCGGCTAGCGTAGGCCGGGTCGGACTTGCGGAAGACGAGGGAAGCCGCGGCGAGCGCGGCGGCCGTCTCGGCGGCGACGTCGGAGCCGGGGGTGCTGGGGTCCACCTTGTACACGGTCCGGGGCGTGTCCATGTCCTCCGGCCGTTCCCAGCACGCGTGGTCCTTGGTCGCGTCACCAACCTATGAAATGTTGAACAGGGAGCGACAGGAGATCAGCTCGGAGTAAACACAGGCACGCAGTGGGCGAAGCAGACGCCCCACGCTGCTTGTTGCTCGCGGCATTGGTCCACCACATCCAACATGGTGTGCATGAACTGCGCGTCAGACTCATAGTGTGGAGTGTGAAGCGACACAGCCTCGGTTTGACCGTGAAGAACAAACCGAGCGCAGAGAAACGCTGCGAATGAACCAGCAGAAAATGCCGTCCCACATTGTTGCTAATCACCAAGGAGACGAGCTGAGGAGGCGAGGTGGTGGTGCTTGCCTGGACGTAGACGGTGTTCGGGCGCGCCGTGGCCTTGAGCAGGTAGTCGGCACCCCAGCGGACGGCCTCCCTGGCGTGCTGCAGCTCGCCCTTCATGAGCCCGCCGAACTCCACCACGCTCCAGGCCAGCATCGTTATGCTGAACGCCATCGGGAAGCCGAACTTGACGTTGTCGCCGGCGTCGTGGTACCCTCCCACCAAGTCCACCTGCAAAGAGCAGAGCGACGTGTCGTCTCAGCAGCAATGCCGTTACGACGGACCACGGAGGCGTGGTTGCTCGACCTCTCGCGGTGCTTGCAAACGTACCTTTGCGGAGGCGCCGTCCGAGAGGCCGGAGTCCCGGCGCCACGTCACGCGCTGCGACGGCGGCAGCTTGCCGGACCGCTGGCCCTCGAAGAAGAGGATGGACATGGCGAGCGCTTCCCTGTAGTCGTGCGGGGCGGGGCTGCGGTGCCCTTTGGCAATGGCGTCGCCGGGGAGCTGCAGCGCCGCCGTGACGAGGAGCGCGAGGACGGAGAGACTGTGGGCGCGAGCCATTGCCACTGGCCACCACCAGAGCAGAAGGAACTCTTCGCCT
>BCLH01002567.1:14357-46625 GCA_001602315.1 Zoysia pacifica
AGCCGCCGTCACGGCCGAGGAGGCGAAGCAGCGGCGCCGCGCGAGGCATAGGAGCGCGTGGCGCTGCGCGTCCCGGCGGAGGTGGGAAATGGCGGCCGCCGCCATCGGAAGCGAGCCGGCGGCGATCGGGTTGGATCGCGGAGGAAGGAAAGCGAAAAGGTTTCCGCGGCGACTGGATTGGGTGGAAATTCGAAACCGGGAATCGATTGCGTGTGGTACTAGCGGTTTGCGGGAGGGCTGGGAGGAACCGGAAGCGAATCGAGGAGGTTGATGAGGTTGCTGGCTCGATTTCGATCGCCGCGGTAGTAACAGCGATCATCCATCCAACCGTTGTTAACGACGGCGTCGTTGCTGGTTTGGTAAAGTGAAAATTAGAGGCCCCGCGGCATCGTACGGTGTAGAACACGCCACGCGTATGGAGGTGGCCCTTGTGCTCGAGCCACGAAGCCGATATGTGGCGGTAATTGCCGAACGGGTGAATCACGTGGTTCAATCTCCCCTTTTCTCCGCGCTCCCTGCAGGTAACAGGATGGGAATTTGCGTTGGAATTGTAGAGCAAAAGGGCTTCGCTGTATCCATCTTCTCTCCGCTATCGCCTATCGGATAGGAAGGAGGCCGGGCATGGCGGACGGTTATTTTTGTAGGATTCTCGCTATTCGGATTCCTTTCCGGCTCCACTGGACAAAATAATCCTTTCTATATAAGCGCGGCAGAACAACTGTCATCTTTGCCTTGACAGGTGCCTAAGCCTGAAATGGATTGCTAATTCAAGCCATCGATTGAAAAGAAGGAAACATCAGCAAATTGTTGATTTTCTTGTCGGGGCGCTTGTGTTGCCGCACGAAAAGGGATGGGCTTCAAAGGCCGACAATGATCGCTTTGATGGTTTTGGATCAGCTAGCCCAGCCAGACAAAATCTGGGCTGTTACCCTGGCTCACGCATAAGCGGATTTGGTGCGAGCTCTCTTTACATACTTGTTATATTCATCACCGTCGAATTATATATACAGATAAAATAAATTTTTAATTTTTTTTAAAAAAATAAATCTCACTTATAAAACTACGTATTATTCACTCTGTTCACATTCACATTAACTACTTCTCTTTTTGCTATAACTTTTACCTCGCTCACGCCTTTCCCGACGAGCTGGGTATCGGGCCGGCCTGACACGGCACGGCGCAGTTACGCTCGGGCTCGGAGCAATTTTTTGGGTCTGCCACGACACGATAGAGAGGTTCAACGGGTCCTCTTTTCCTTTTTCAGTTTTTTTTCCCCAACATCAAGGGCAGTCGGACACCGATGCACCGCGCGCGCGCGTCAACTCTTGAAGTAGCGATTGCCAACTCGCCTAAGCCTCTTAGCATATTAAGCCTCCTTTGAATTGAATTTTTTTTCTAATTCTGTATTTTTTGTGATATTAAATTAATTTTTATGAAATTTCTGCGTAATTTTAAAAAATCTTACGTTTAAAAAGAGCCCTGTTCTCTCGTAATGCACGTATCTGACGCATGCAAGCACCAACCATGCAGGCAGGCAGGTAGGTAGGATCTCGCTTATTTGCGGCAACCGGTGCTGTGCGGTGCGCGGTGCCTGAACTGGACGGAATCTCCACGGAGACTGAAGAAACTGAGATAAACAAGCTAGTAGTAGCAGTAGTGGATGAGCATGTCAGCCCGGTGACTTCAAGCGCCACAGTGATCATGGAACCCAGCCAAACCGGGTGCGATCTCGACGCCATTGGATCGAGGCCCTCAGAAACAGCCGCGAAGCTGCCCCGCGATGCCCCTTCGCTAGCTTTGAAATAGGCGCGTGCTGTTTAAGTCGGCATGTGCTCTCGTGACTCGTAGTCGAGCATGCAGGTCGGTCGATTCGAGACGAGTCGCCGCGATACAATGCGAAAGCGATAGTATTACGCAGAAAATAATATAAGGGCACGGCATGCATGCATCGTCACGTACTGTATTGATTTGATTTATGAAGCGATTATTCGATCGCGTCGATTGATTTCGTTGAGGAACTAAAACATTGCAGCATTCTGAATCTCCTGGAATTAATACCGCCTTCAGTTTTTTTAATAACACATGTTATGAGAATTTTTATTATCTCAAAAAATAAAGTAGAAATTTTGTTCTATATAATCGACTAAAACCAGATGTGTAGTGGTAGCAGTTCTATGTACTTAGTAGGCTACTCCACGGTAAATTGCTATTCTCTCTTCGTTTTTAAATTAATGACTTTTAATATTAACTTTGACTTTTTGTCTTATTTAAAAAATTTATTCAAATGTGTAAAATTTTAAGTTGTGATTCAAATAACTCTAATGATAAATCAAATTATAATAAAATATATGATATTTATCAAAACAAAATTTGAATAAAACGAATAGTACAAGTCATGGTGACATTAATTTAAAAACAAATAAAGTACGTATTATCTTAAGAGAGAGCAAGAACCTCGTAGCAGTACCATTCTCAGTCTTTCGGCTGAAACATTGTAGCATCTCTCTTTATTATCGTTGCAAATGATTATGTGCGGATATATGCATGTCCACTATACTTCACAGCATACCACATGGGCGGAGTACGAACATACTTAAACTTTCTTTTGCCATATGTCTTCTGCACGATGAACAAATCTGGATAGTGGATCAAAGCATCCGCATGGCAAGTTCAAGGTAACTACATGGAGATTGAGTACGAGTCTCGAGCAGAACGTGCCGCTTTGACTCGCCACCACTTGCAAGCGACCAGCCATGCCAGGAAAAAATTCGTGATCAGGAGAAATCGGCGACGCAAGTTGCCCCGTGAAATGTCGACTTCCCAACCGCACAGTGACCTTGCACCGATTTATTGCGGAGAACCATTGGACCTTTCCCCGTTTCCTCTCCACCCTGCTCTTTCTGTAAGTCTTTCAGTTCGAGAAGAGGTGGCAGAGGCCTTTTCGTTGACATGGCCTCGCGCTTTTCTGCTGCTGGTGATCGTGGTGGTGGAAGGCAGGCCAAGGCGAAGCCGCTGCAGGCTAGAAGATCTGATCCGGGTGATTGCGAAATGTATGGGGCCGAAACACTGACCCTATTGAACGAAAGTTCACACACATATCGGCTAGGCTACCTATGTAAGTATAGGTCTCAGTTTAATGGGCAGCCAGATTCGCTAATGGCACCGAGCGATGGTGATCACACAGATAAGATCGAAACGGCTGAAAAATCTGCGTTCTTTTCCAATCCTACCGAGATCCGTAATAATTAATATCTGATAGATATGCGCGCTTTAATCCTGCCTTTTCTGATGTCATTAGCATTCACTTAGGTAGGTGTTTGTCAAGTGACTAATGCGCACTTACCGTTGATGCGCCACCTTTGGCCAATCAGAACTCGTGTTTAGGAGCGAACATGACTTTCAGTTATCCGGTTGACTCTTTCGGTTATCCCAAAACATATAATTGCCGACTGATACTAGTAAGCACTAGGCTTAGTAGAGGCAATCTTCACAGTTTGTAAACAATGCACAGCTGAGATGGGTGGTCTCGTTTAGCTCGTGGTTCACAGATCACGGGTTTCAATCAAAGTTTTCTTATGTACTCCTACTTAAGGACGATTCAATTTGACGCCTTTAGGACTACACCAGCCAGGCCGGGCAGTATTCACACCTGCAACTTTTGTTTTCTATGCGGTGCAAACCATAACAACCGAACGGCTGGCTTGCTCAATTCCAAACCCTGTATTCTGATCCCGGGCAAGTGGCAGCACCGTCGTACTCTCGCCGCCTCCGCTTTAGTTCAGCGGACGAGCACCGGCGCCGTCCATCCAGCCACTGGGCAGAAGCGGAACTGGACGAGAGGCCTCAAGGGTCGGAACCCGGGGTCGAAGATTACTACAAGTGGGCAGAGCGCAAGGAGGCGCGCGTCCCAAATCGGCGCGAGGGACGCGAGCGAGAGCGAGTCCTCACGTCAGTCCTCACCACCCGGCTTGACCGGTGACGTGGCGTCCGGGCCCGCCCCGAACCAAACCCGCCCACCGCCGAGGGAAACCGTCGTGCACGCCAGCCTGTCACTACGGACCCCGGCGGCGGCGCGCGGATCCTCTGCTCCCGTATCCGGCCATCGCGGATACGCACGACGCGCACCGAGATGAGACGGGACCCCGTCCCGCGCCGCGCCGCCGCTGCCTCCGTAACTGCATCATCCATAAGAGACGGCGGCCCCTTGTTTTACCGGCTCGACGAAACACTTCGTCCGCGAAGTGTGTGCGGGAGCAGCAGGGAAAGAAAAGAAGCCAAAATCATGGATGGAATGGAAGCTGACAGACAGTCACGAGGGGAGCGGAGCTCGGCCGCCCAGGTCGGCCCGGGCACGACAATCGCGCGCGTGGCGCTTTTCCCAGGCGACGCCACGACGCCTTTACCTGGAGTACTACGGTTCCCTTTTTCCTTCCTCGTCTCAGACAAAAATACGGTGTGAAAATAGGCCACGGAGGCAGAAAAACGTGGCTGCCCATGGCCCCCGCCCCCGGGCCCTGACTCCTGAGAGAGTGTGGCATCGGCCCCGCCACTTTTCACTTCGTTCTGCTCTTTTCGGTCCAGGGCGAAGCACAAGCCTGGGCCCCGCTCCCCAGTTTCATGCAAAAGCGTCGCTGTGTGGAGCAGTACCCTGGCGCCATGCGCGTGCCCTGGCGTTAGTGCTGCAATTGAAAACCATATCTGCTCGGCATCTACTTCTGAATCCGCTTCCGCTTTCTTCCCTGCTACGGCTACTGCTAATGCTTCCTCGCCACTGAGCCCTGCTCTGCCTCCTCAAGCTCATCTCCCACTGTCCCACTCTCCCATTTCCCATCCAAGCCACGCGAGCCCGACGAGTTGCGGAACCAACAAGTGTAAGGCACTGTTCGGTTAAGGGGGGAAAAAAGGGGATTAGACTGGAATGAGAAAAATTAAATTCACATTTAAGATTCATTTGTTTGATGAGAATGAGAAAAAAAAATTAAAAGAGAATAAATCTATTACTCTGTTAGTGTGATTTTAGTCCTTTTCATTTCACCTTAATCCTCTCATCTTTTTTCCCTAACAAACAGACTTACAAAATAATGAATTCATTCCTTTCCAATTCCCCTCCTATTCTCCTCAAAAGGAACGAGCCCTAACGCCACCGGGGGGGCTGGGACTATCGGCGCGGACACGACAGCTCTCCGTGGATCCGCGCTAATTATCTCGCGTAACTAAGACATTAATCCTTGTCGGCATAAACAAATGGTCCGTCGATGGATCAGGCGCGCGCGGTCGCCATCGGCGTAATCATCGTAATGATGATAACCAAGCACTGCAACAGAGGACTCGCCACTGAGAGGGGCGCATGAGGATCACAATTCGCGGCGAGGATACACGTATGCGGGAGGACTGGACCCCGGACCAGAGTATAGTACGGCTACTGCTTGTAGACGATGACTTGGTTGACGTCGCCGCTTGCATTCTGCGCTTTGGATGTTACCGCTTCTAGAAGTACTGTACATACAGTTACCATCAGCGGCTCTGTAAAAAGTTCAGCTCATACATGTAATTATATAGGACTCCGTATGTATTTACTCAACTACTCCAGCACGCTACAACGGCTAGGCTTTTTTTTTTTGGGGTGCTTTTTTATATGACATAGCTAGAAGATTGATTAATTAAACACGAGAAAAAAATAAAAAATCACGAAACGGACAGAACTGCAGTGGAATAGTTCCGGAGGAGTCCAAAAAGTGCGCCATGTCTTGGTTTCTTCTGCTAATCCTCCAAATAATCTCTCCTTCTAATCCGTTTCTCAGCTCAGCTCAGCTCTGCTATGCGTCTCCGGCGGTTGCTTGCCCACCAGGGGTGCTGTGTCTTTCCGCGCCGCGGTTTTGTTGACTCTTCAGACGCCCTGCGCCTGCGTGTACCACAGGCTGTTGTCCATGCTCCAGATGCTCTCGACGTCGAAGCTGCCGATCTCGAAGTCCGCGACGCCGAGCTCGGACGTCCATGCATCTCCAGCTCCAAACAGGCACGGTTGCTGCTGCTGCTGGGTGTTCAGGTCCATGCTGCTCACGGCAAAGGCGCTGGAGGCGTCGCAGGCGGTGGTGAACCACTCAGAACCACCGACCGGCGCAGGCCAGGGCTGTGCCCCCACGCCAGAGTCCATGGACGGGGACGACGACCCAGCCGTGGTGCTCGACAGCTCCGGGACGGCGGGGGTGTCCACCAGCTGCGCGCCGGCGGCAGCCGGGCAGTACTCGGCGGGCCAGCAGGCGTCGGTGGCGAGCAACTCCGGCGACGCGTAGAGACCGTCGTCGACGCCGTTCTGCCACGACGACAGAGGCGTGTCCACGGCGGCGTGCTGCTGCTGAGCCTCCCCCGCGGCGGCGGCGGCCTGGATGCGCTCCACGAGGCGGGGCATCCAGAGGTAGCGCACCACGTCCTTGAACTGCTGGCTGTTGACGTCGCACTTGAGCTGCTTGGCGTGCTTCTGCACGCGCGTCCGCCAGTAGTTCTTGATCTCGTTGTCCGTGCGGCCGGGCAGGTGCTGCGCGATCTTGGACCAGCGGTTGCCCCACCGCGAGTGCAGCTCGAGGATGAGCAGCTGCTCCTGCGGCGTGATGTTGCCGCGACGGAGGTCGGGGCGGAGGTAGTTGAGCCACCGGAGGCGGCAGCTCTTGCCGGTGCGCTTCAGCCCTGCATGACGGGAACACACACCATTAATCCTCCACACGTCGCGTCACACACCATTGCTATCAGCTGCTATATACTTATAAACAACTCGAAGATAGCTCCTAATTATAGTTATGCAGATGAGAATATGTGATGACAGGATGAGTGATGTAATGAAATGGAGTGATAAGTAAATATTCCTATGGACTACGGCGGGGAATGATGCTAACCACTAAAAATTCTTTCGCTCTTTCTAATTACTCACTGTAGCCTCTAGTTAGCTGGATTCTCCTACTCTCCTATTAGGCTCCTCGTAAGGTTGCTATCTGTTTCCATATTAGCATGTTGATGCAAAGTGACGGGTTTGTTTTTCAAGCCTTCGCGATCGGCGACAGCTCAGGCTTGTACGGCCCGGGCCCTGCGCTGTGTGAAAACGGCGGAGCCGTCCCTTGCTGATTAGGAAGCACCGAAGCAGGGAGCTGATGATGTTCAAGAACTCACGAACTGTCTGGTGATCCTTGAGAGACTAAACGATGCGAATTAAATTGGTATGCGATTTGCCTAAAGGATCATACCTGCTGATCGGGCGAGCGAGTTCCACCGGCCCTCGCCGTGCGTGGCAACGTAGTTGACAAGCAGGAGGTCCTCCTCCACCGTCCACGGCCCGCGCCGCAGCTCGCTGGCCATGACCTCGTCCTCGCTGCTGGCGTGATCTCTCTCGTGCGCCATGTCCATCGATCAAAACAAGCTAGCTTCTCTTCTGGTTGGGTTAATCACTCGGTCCGATCAATCGGCCGAGCAGAATCGGATGGCGCAAAGCCGCAGGTGGGAATATCAGAGTGTGTGGTAGAATCGATTGAAGCGGTGGAAGCTCGCAGCTGCGGGGTCGAGCTAGGAGAAGGGGAAGGCAGGAGCTAGGAGAAGAAGAAGAGCGAGATGAAAAGGGAGGGAGAGGAGGGGGCGGGTTTATATAGACGGGGCGAGGAGACGATGCGAAGGTAGGCTGGTGGACTTGGAAAGGGAAGGGAGAAGAGGCGCATGTGGGGGAGCACGCCGCAACTGGGGAGATTAGTTTATCCCTTTTGATTTCTTTCCCTTTTAAAGCCAAAAGTTCAGGGGTTAATCAGGAGCAATCATCCAAAAAAAAAATTCAGGTCCGGGAGTGGCGGGTTAAATACCGGATTAACTGCTGATTTCATCAGCCTAGTACACGGATTGGGGGAGTTTGACTCGTTAACTCCTCGGCGCCGGCTCTAGCTCAACACTCGAACCGCACTGAGCCGCAGAGCTCGCTTGGCACGCGCTCGCGACGTGGACCGCGATCGACGAACGCGGCGCCCTTGATTTCGCGCGTGTAGAAAGAAATATACCCAATCCAGCAGGTGTGGATTCATGTAAAGGGCATGCACTTCAGGTGGAGGCGTGGAGCGTGCGATTGGTACCGGGGGATCAGTACCTCATGTATACAAACCACGCCAAATGGAGTATAGCACAACTTATTTGGGCAACTTTATGTTCACAGGACAAATTCTTGGTAACGTGGTGGAGTCATGATGTTACTATTTCCATCCACCGCCCGGCCGGCTTTAATTTCTTATTGTATACTCTCTCCGTCTCAAATTATAAATTATTTTAGGCTTTTCAAATTTTTTTAAATTATAATTCATTTTCACTTCTCGAAACATATTTTTCTCTTCTCAATAAATCTTCACTCTCTCTCTCTACTCTTCGTCTTTAAAACATCTCATATTTTCTATTTTTTTTAATTCTCGTGTCCAACCTCAAAACATCTTATAAAATAGAATGGAGAGATTATGTACTCACTTCGTCTAAAATTATTCTCTCGACATTGAATCTAACATCATATTTGACTATTCTTATTATTAAAACATGTTTAGCACTTGTTCATGTATCACAAAGAATCAGTGCTAATAACCTGCATCGGATTTATCATTTATCCCGAAAATGTTTGGCACTTATTCATTAACCACCGCACGCCAGCCTTGCGTGAAGTCCTCTCATAAAAATCCTCACAAAAAAGATCCCACCCATTTTCTGATGAACAGACATAGCACACACGACATGGGAAGATGTTTCTTCCATCCGGACAGCGATTTGGTGCCGCCGGCCTCCTATCTGCATCGTTCCATCGCCAATGTCCACGCACACTGTCCAATCTGCACACCTGGCGGCAAGAATTCGTTGCCACTGCACCGTGTGAATCTACCCGCGCCGTGAAGCTAGCTACAAGCCTACACCTGATAGATACCCGTGTTGCTGTCTACTGGAATACTACGCTGCTCCAAGCATCCGGCGTAGTCTACGAACAACGGCACGTACGTACGCCGCCCGGCGCCCAAACCGCATAAGCACTCGCCGTCGCGGACAAAGCGAGCAAAAACTTGACCGTTTGATTGGAATTTTGCTCCGACATACTGTATCGCTTGCCAGCAGGAGCACCGTAGAAGAGAGTTCGAATACTAACCCAAGCTGTGCACGCAAAAATGACACAGCCGTTGAAAATAATAGGATCCCAAATCGTCAAATTTTTGGGTCAAGGTACGAGAGCCGAATACCGAACTCCTGCTCAATTTTCTTTTTTTTTTTGAAAGGAGAAATTACTCAACTTTTACAGAAAGTCAAATAAAGTTCACACACCGAAGATACCAGCGTCAACACACAGCACCGCGGGTGGCTCAATTTCCAAACAGAAGAACGGCAAATGTCCTCGTAGTCTCCTATATCACAAAACTGTGCCAGTGGCATTATTTTTTATTCGAACGATTGAAAAGAAACTACTCCTGTGGCATTATTAATTGGACGGAGTAGACCCAAATTATTAGAAGGATTTTTGCTTGAGTCAACTCTACGAGCTGAGTTGAAACAGTGTTGCCAAGTCCGCTGCCGCGCTGTGAGAAATTATTTAAAACCGCCAAGTTGACCCTTGTAAAAGCAGGAATTTTTTTTTTTTGGTTGCTGAGGGGATCGGAGGCCGGCCGCGGCCGGGAGGTGCGGTGGGATTCCGCGCCGGAGTTGAAAATCTCGGACATTTCGGCTGGATTCTTATGTGTGCCGATTTTCAACACATGATGCGTTGGTTAATCATATTCCTTCCCTGACATGATGTCTCTCCAGCTTAATTTAGCACTGCCACTAGTCTACATCGTTTACTTGCCAACCTGCTTAAGAGATTTGATTTTTCAAGCTCGATCAGTTGACAGGCTTCTACGGGATTTGTACTCTTGCCCTGGGATTGGATTGGATTCGTCCGGCCGGGTTGCTGAAGTATGTATCGGCAGCTAGCAGTGTTGTACCGTTGCTCGGGATTATTTTGGATCTATCCGTTGCTGATCAATCGATCTTGATTGGAACTGGGTTTAAACTAATCCGCGGTCAGATGGGAGTCCACGGTTCGATTCGATCGTGGCCAGCTTGGCCGGGTTGCACTGTTGCCGACCTGTGCTTGTTGGATAGCGTCGTGCGAACAAGGTCAGAGTGTTAGCTGAGTTGGACTGGCGTGGCCGCTGACTCTCCGAAGTCCCAACTACGGCTGAGGTACCCACTTGCAGCAGGGATCTCTATTTTACGCGAGCGATGCAGGTCGATCACTGTCTTCATGCGACCGCACAAGGTAGTCAAGCACATATGCGTACAACATCTCGTGTCCTCTGGATCAGTGCACTGAATGTTCCTCGTTTTACGGTTTATTATTCTCTCTATTTGCATAGTGTTTCTATTGTGGCAACTACGCATATTTTCTAACAAGACATTGCAGCGAAAAATGTTGTACTCCGTCCTCGAGCTGCTCTATCCTCCGAGCCGCCACGGCGGCGTGACACCCGCTCGGCAAACAAACTAGCGGTCCAAGAAAGTCCCAATGCAAGGGCACAGGTGACGGGGCTCCGCACGCCGCGCGCGTAGGAACGCTCCACCAGCCGCGAACGGACTGCCTCTGTGAAGAATATGCTCTACGTAGTTTTCGTTTCGGTTTTCCAGCTCATGCCGTGGAATTCGATGGAGTGATCTAGTACATCGTTTTCGTACAATTTTGTACTCTTTCCGGTCGGTCATTTTCATGGGACAATCAAATGACGGGTCGCACTACTTGAGTA
This sequence comes from Zoysia pacifica, assembly GCA_001602315.1. Taxonomy (NCBI): domain Eukaryota; kingdom Viridiplantae; phylum Streptophyta; class Magnoliopsida; order Poales; family Poaceae; genus Zoysia; species Zoysia pacifica. Next base: position 25,130 of record BCLH01002567.1, read on the forward strand.
CAAGGAGCAAGAGGCTGCGACCGTTCATTCACATGCTGTGCACGGTGGTTTCACAGTTCGTTCTATACGTATATGGTCACGTGCAAAAAACTTCGGGCCAAGAACATTTGCAAACTTTGGCATATAGTTTCTCAGTTCTAAAATCGCTATCACCGGCTAGTTCTAGCATGCAGGCGGCAATAATATTAGAACATGGAAATAATTGTGTGACCTCAGTGCTGTGACGTTGAATTTTAATACTAACCATTGGTATTAATATTAATTATCAATACTAATATATAAACTAATGTTACCATCCGGTGCCACCTAGCACCGGTGTCGTACAATTATTTCCATTAGAACGGAGGGAGTATTATGCACTAGTGGTAATGATTCTGTTTTAACTCTTTTTCATTTTTTTTTTCCCTTGATATAATAAGCACCAGCACAGCTTGCGTTTGGCGTTGTGCGGCGGTGAGGGTAGGCATTGAATTTGCTCTTTTCTTCAAACATGGTACTCCAAATAATAATATAAAAAAGTACCCTACTAAACTTTTCCAGAAACTTAATGCCACCATATTTTCACACGTTTCATTTTTTTAGAAAAAAATGGAAATATATTTCGACCTCGTTTCATGGACCACTACGCACACATGATTGCCAAAAATAACGCGACAGATAACACACGTCGAATCAGTTCGCCACAGTGTTCCCAGCTCCAAACTTTTTGCAACATAAAACAAGCCAAGGAACGCATGCATCGCGTCTGGCTTGCCTTTGCGCGACCCAGCTAGCCCTTGCTCATCGACATGGAGGCAGCTCTTGTCCCGGAAAAGCCCTCCAAAAAGGGAGCAATGGCGATAGAATAGGACAGGGACGCCATTGCCAAAGCACTCCTGCACCACTACACCATAACCTAAGCAAACTTAACATTTTCAAATCACTCGTACTTCACGTTTTCGAATCCAAGTACTCCCAAAAAGGCGCACGATTGGCCATCGTGGCCTCGTGTAAATCAGACACGATCACGTCGGCCGCGAGTAAAATAAGGATGGTTGCATGGCTTTCCGTCGCCGTTTGCCAATAAACAAGTAGTACGAACAAGACGCTAATGGCTTCAGTGGGAGACACATAGGTTAGCGTGTGATGTGTAGTGGAAAAGCGCCGGGCATCATAATGAGCGTTCGATCAGGGGAACACTAGAGACGTGGGCAAGTATTTGTAGGCTTCGAAGGGCTCAGGGTACAAAAGCAACCAGTATAATAACTTGTTTCAGGTAGTTTCGGCCAGGAGCTTTACGTGTTCCAATCCTTGTGGTGAGCAAGACAATGTTGTACTAGTAGAACTATGTGATAGTTATTAGTATAAAAATAACTCATGGTACTCCATATGTCGTGCATCTTGCCAACTTAAACGTACGCGTACATGTGTGGCATTTTTTCCAAAAAAAAAAAAAACTCACCCTAACAATCAGAAGCATTTTAGTAAATTTTAGAGATCTACATATACTTTAGAAATATTATAAAAAACTACAAATTTAAAGGTCAGTTTCACAAAACTACACATTTTGTGTACACTTTATCACAAAACTATATATTAGGATTTTTCCTCACAAAATTGTCAATTAGGGTCTACTTATCAGGTTTATTCGGCTAAGAGAAAGAAAGCTAAAATCTGTAGTTCTCTGATAAACTTTTCACAAAATGTCTAGTTTTGTGAAATTGATTCTTAAATATGTAGTTTTTGATAATATTGTTAAAGTACCTATAGTTCTCTGAAATTTACTTTTATTAAAAAGAAGACCTAGCACCATAGCCTTTGTGAGAACGGGCAACGACATTGGCTGGGTTCTAGACGTATATACATTAGTGTGGGTAGATGGTTTTTTTTTTAACTTCAAACTCAAATAATTTGCTAGGTGGGAGTGCTACTAGAGGCAACTAAAACTCAGCTAGATGCTTGTTCGCATTTTGCATAAGCAATATCCGTGCACAAATTTGTCATGCAAATTATTGATTAAAAGTGTAATTGATATAATGATTTTGTGGTGTATAAATTACAGTGGTCCTACACATAGGTCTCCTATTTTCTCTAAGATAATATATAGCCATATAGGTACCTCTTTATGGATGCTGAAATAAAATTCGAAAGGAAATGCAGATGAAAGCAACATGCCCGGGCTTAAGGACATACCCGAGAATAAAGCAAGCACCGCTTGTTTGATATGCTTAACATCAAGTAGGACAACAGCTTTATTTAAAAAAAACGGTCGATACATGCATGGGCATCAATATATGGCTATTCTACCCAATTTTTTTTTTTCTAATTGACATATAGTGAAACACCAACAAAAGTTGATCATACTCCTTTCTCCTTTTCCCCTTTTCTTGTTTTGCTCGCTATCTACCTCCTTTGATTTAAGCATTTTAAATCATTGCTGTGAAACTGGCCACCAGCGGCGTCGTCCGCGGTTTGTAGCATATGCGACAACTTTGTCGAAATCTAGAAGTTCCATCTCAAAGTCAGTACGCAGAACATATTCGATACTTTATAACACTGCTTTGGTGATGTGGAAATGAGCTTGAGCTTTGTTTTGTGCACACTTGAGCGAAACTTTTTAGAGCTTCATTCCTTTCGTCGTTGTGTTGCAATGTGCGTGGCAGAATCATCGGCCAGAAAATAAAATAAAACAAAATACAAAACCGAATAAGAACATGCTGCAAGGACTTTTCTGCTGCTTGCGTACTAAAAAAACTCGGTCGCGGGGGTAAAACGGCCCCATGGTTTTTTTTAAAAAAGAAGCACCTGCAAGCAAGAGCCGAGAAAATCTACAAATTTTGATTCTATCTTCAGAGAGCTAGCTTTATGTTTCGAGCCTTAACTTATGCTTTGAGCCCAACCTATACACGAGGACTCGTCCACTACAAATCAGTTGTAAATGAGACACAATAAATGAATTTTTTTTTTTATAAATTGTGCACACCAAAATTTAAACTTGGTGGCTCACAACTAGAGTTCCTGACCTGCTGCTTGCTTGGGTAACTACTAAATTGCTCCATCGATCGATCAAGCTTCTAGCTAACTTTAGTACTTTACCAATCACAAAGTTGAAGCGAACTGATAATTATTTTCATCTCATGGAACTTGTGCTGTTTCTACTTTATTTGTTTCCGGCAACAGTCTCGACTGTTGGTTCCAGTTGTAAGCAAAACAAAGCACACTTTTTGATGCTGATCAGGTTCATATAAACAACAAAAAAAGCTTTACAACATGTGGCTGGATCGGATAGAAACTTTGGTAGAAGCATATATGCTCGTTTCCCGTAGGTTAACAGCTTGATCTGTATAATCATTGCGGATTCTGTACCAGCGCTATAAAATTTAGATAAAAGTTCTACATGTGGTTGGATCCGTATGGAGTCTAATAAATCCTGCAAAACGTAGAAAGTACGGGACAAGTCCGTATGCTTTAAATATGATTAACACCCCCCCCCCCCTCCCCCAATTGGGACAAATCTTTGTGCTAGGGGCATCAAATTAATCAAGAACCGAATATTACAATATTTCGCGAGCAGTAATCACTAATAGGTACATTTATAATATTCCTAGCTAGTTACATTATGCAAAGTCAGCACATATATAGATACTAGGATTAAGGGCCGGGTGTCTATTTAACTAGCATGGTGAAAAAAAAGCTCCATAAAGGTCTACCCTAAAGAAATCTTTGATAAACTCTCTAATCTACATTATGGTGAAGGATCCAGAACGAAGAGATTCAGCACGTATTCACAGAGCTGAATATGACAGAGATATATATCACCCATAAATAAATCTCACCCCCTGATATTAGAAACATTCTGGTGCACGTCGCGATTTACATCATTCCACACGCATACCGCAGGTAATTTTCATAAACACCATTATTGGAGTTACCAAAATCCAAATGCGCAACTGACTTCTTGTAGGCGAAGTGTGGGTTTCCCCTAACCTGTTGAATTAAAATGGGTTTGAGCCGTGAGGTAGCCACGCCCTAGGAAAACGATATCACCAATACAACAAGTTATACCGTCCATTTGCCGTCAAACTGCTGAAAATTACAGACGTCCAAAGAATTTACCGACCACCAAGGATACTTACACCCTCATCTTAGATGATTAGTACTACTAATATTTTCTTTAAGAAGTCGACGTCACCGCAGAAAGATCCACGTTGTGATTAGTTTTTACTACCAACCTACTAATATCAACTAGCTAGTTGATTCCCTATCATGGGCACCTCATCCCTAGCTAGCTCCTTAATTTAATTATGTTGGGCTTTAGTAGATGCTGTACATGCTAATGCTCATTAATTATCTACTGAGGACTTGGATTTTTCCTGTGCATTGCTAATGCTTGCCACGCCATTACCCAGCACTTCTATCATATCTGGTACTCATCATGCTTCCTCTGCCATGTATTTTGTTTTTGCAAAGTGTATGTATGCAAATTGCAAATAATGGCTATATGGTCCCAGCTATTGCTTCAGGTTAAGTGACCAACTAATAACGAGCATTAGTGAGATTTGTATAGGGCACGAGTGGAGTACTGACTAATAAGTCTATGAGTTGTAGAACCGCACTGTTGTTATGGTGCGCGCGCGTGCAGCAGACGGACAACGACGATCAGGAGTCTCGCCGAGCGCGTGGAGCACTCATTCGCAGCTCCCCGGAGGAGGAGGCCGACGGCGGCTATGCGTGTCGACGCTTCCCATGCTTAGCTTTTGAACGTGTCAAATTATACACTCCTATATAGCAGATTATCAAAATAATTATGAATCATATATTTATATGAATCTTGATGAGTAAATGATTTTTTACCTTTAAAAAGTAATACTTCTCTTATAATTATAGCTATCAGTTTAAAAAGATGCATACGATAGTTTTAAAATTATAAAATTTAATGGTTCAGATTAATTTCTAATTTTATCTTTCAAAAAATAAAATATTTTGTCTTGGCAGCCTGATGGATACTATACCGCCGGTATCTTTGGCGGCGTATTGCTGGCCAGTGGCCAGAAGACACACCTGTATTGCTATACTGAGCTTTTTAGGTGTCATAGCTGAAACGTTTTTGACTCAAACTGATGTATGCTATACGTATAGTTCTACCAGTGGCACTAATCTTTGACTCTTCAAATGCACAGCCATACACGGCTTAAACCGTAGTTTTAAAAGCGATTGCGTCGCACGAACCGACCTGACGGCAGCTTTTGAACTGGACGCAGGGCCACAGCTTGGACTCGGGTCGATCGGAAATCAAATTTCTAAGTCCCCATAGACCTCCAGTCAAATGCAAGCGATTATCCAAAGGCGCGATCGAGAGAGTCAAGAAATATTTGTTCCATGTTGGAAATTTTTTTTTCGTGGAGCGACAAAAACGTTAGGATTGTGCCTGGGTCCCACGGTGAGCAGTGGCACAGCAGGATGTGCTGACTTTGAGAGGAGTTAGGTGCCAGCTGATCGGTTGCGATGATGCACGATGCGACAAAAGTATACTAGTACAAAACATGGTTGAAATTTTAGCTTTGTGTGATGAACGGGGTCTGCTAGCTCAATCATGCGCCGATTTTAAGTTCTTTTCGAGAGTGTTTCTGTCAATGCAAGGCGACTAGAAAAACAGAGACATGTTGGAAGCATGCATGGGCTTCTAGAAGATGATTGAGGTGTAGTACGATTTATACAAAATAGTCAACCAACCAACGCAGTTCTCAAATCCAATCTCAGTCATTCTTTGATTGCTTGTGCAAAATCTATGGTGAGAGAAAAATACTGTGAGTGAACTTTTGCATCTCAATTCAGTCTCTGCATTCGATTGTCATAAGTTGCAGGGGTGAATACCCTACTATATATTGGGCAGCATTTGAGCATTTTCTGTTGAGACCAAATAAAGACTTTTTTACTTTTACCAAACCCAGACCCAGAAATACTTACTATTTGTGGAAGAGGAAGTACTCTACAAAACTACATGCACCCTCACCTTCCAGACCAGGCCCTGCAGTAATACTTGGATACTTTGACGAAAAATTTCAAAGTATAACGAAAATTGCGATGATAATGGCTATTTACTACCCATTCAAAGATATTTATCGGTGAATGCATTCATTTAATTTTTTTTATGCTTTGTTCAGTACGGAGTAGTAGCCATAGAACGTTCCTGATGATCACGACCATAAAAGTAAACTATTGGTCAAACTGGCCAATGCAGTATTAAAAGGATTCCCAATTTGGACGAAATGAGCGGAGTGATATGGTTGAATAGTATGTAGCTTAGATACTTCGTTGAAATAGATTTCACTTGTGACGAGTTTTTCTCTGTCTTTTAAGTCGAGACAAAACTTAGTTAAGATACATCAGGTTGACCATTCTTCATGATCAAATTAAGTAAATATAGATGTTGAAAAAGGGTAAAAGTTCTAGAAGTTTCAAATTACAAAGACTGGTAGTCTAAATACCAGTAAATTTTTACCTTATTACTTCCAGCCTTGTTCTCTAGTGGTGTGTTGGGGAAAATTCCTGTCTGGAGTGAAGATGTACTTGATCATGCTGACTGATGAAGGCAACATTCTGGTCAAACGCGACAGTGCATGCAACAAGCTAGAATAGCTGATTGCGGATTAAGAATCGCCTAGCCAGCGTGCGGTAGCATGCCTCATCAGTTAAATTACATTATCAGGAACGGCAGCAACGGGATGATTAGATTTAACTTGTCCGATCCGATCGAAGCAAACACCGACACAATTCCTGTTTAATTCCTTGGACGTATTCAGAGAATTTTCAGACGTAACCAGGGTCAACTTATTTCGTTTGATGTGTAAGTTTCAAAAGGTGCATGAATTCCATAGCTGCCTGATCGAGGAGACTGCTAGCTTGCATGCATACTCCTACTCCATTAAGCAAAATGGATGAACTGAGAAGTGTAGACTGAGCAAACGCACGAAGATGACTAAAAACTAGGATCCATTACCAGTCCCCCTCGTAGCATCAATCGCATCAATTATGTCTAGCACTGCTGCACTGGGGATCGACGTTTCATATCAGAAGCACCCGGCCGGGCTCAAGTGCGATAATCTCGACCTCCCGCGGTGCCCGATGCATTTTCCCCTTTTTTTCTCGACGGGAAGTGCCCGATGCATTTCGAGAAGAGGATACCTCTCATCAATCATCATCGACGCATTACTACGGTGGTTGCCATTGATAGCAGCTAGACGGTGTTCCTCGACCTGATCAAACACCTGCCATTGCAAATGATGCTCTTTTAAGCATCACTAATCGATGTCGTTGTTGATTTTTAAATTCAACTTTGATCATTCGTTTCATTCAAAGAATTTGCTCGAACATGTAAAATTTTAAGTTGTGATTCAAATAACTCTAATAATAAATCAAATTATATTAAAATATCTAAAATTTATCAAAATATTTTAAATAAAACAAATGGTAAAAATTGAATTTAAAAATCAATAGTGATATCAATTAATTAAAGAACGGATGGAGTATTTCGTTCGCGCTTTATGCCCCCTTTTGTTGCCTGCGCAACATGTACATACAAATATCTCTCGACAAAGCGCGTCAGTACACACGTACAAATATCTTCATCTCAGTGGCAGAACAGCATGCATAGTTACAGGATAAAAACAGGCAGCTGAACACTAATAGGAGTACTAGCGAGATAGTAGCTCAATGAGCAGCCGCACTGCAAGCGGCTGCCTTATCCGCAGACGCGAACGAAATCCGGTTGCCCTCACTCATGACGCAACGGATGAAGCTATCATCACTAAGTAATCAGTAGGGTTCAGTGTCACTCAAGCTTGCCTAATGGGAGCAGATGCAAAGCCATCGATTCTAGCAGCAGATGAAACAGGGGACCTACCTACTGCAAAGCTTGTTGAGGGAGGCATGCCCTAGTGACGGACCCATCGATGCACACGGACAGAAAATATATCTAACGTCGCTGAAAAGATGAGCGCAATTGGGCGAGCCGCGAGATGCCGGGGACGGCCGGGCACCGCGGCGACGGGCGTCCACTCGGACAAGACGTGCGTGTGCGTCGTCGTGCTTGCCGCTGTCGCCCGCCGCTGCCTTCTACTACCTGCACGAAAGCGCGACGCAGCGCACGGGCGGACCACGGAGCGCGACCGCTAGCTAGCTTCTGGAGGACCACGGACCCTGTTGTCGCTTGCCCCTGCCCTGCGCGGCCGGGCACTGCGCGTAGGCGTCAGTCGCCAGCGCGCGCTTTCAGGGACAAAAAGCCCCTCCGTATCTCGCTGCACCACCACCACTATGTTTTGTGTCACTGGTACTATGCCGTGGTTCATTGTTGTTGGCAGGAGCTGTCACCAGTCGATCTTCCACAAGCTGTTGCTGTTGCCTCGCGTCATTGGTGCTGCCGTAGCTGCTATGCCCTAGCGGTACGACTATGGCTAGACCTAGAAACCGTTTAATTTGGACGGGCGCGCGCGTCGCGTAACGGTGGTGGTGGTGGCTACTACGAGGAAAGTGCGGGCGCACGCACGCACGGGCGGGCTGGCGGGGGGCGACGATCCGTGTCCGTGTCCTCTCGTCGCGTGCGCCGTGCACTATCTTCTAGCGCGCGCGAGGGCAGTGGGCACCTGCCCCGTCCCTAGTGCAGTGCCAGCGGCCGAGATCTTGGCACGGAGATCTTGTCCCGGACCGAACTGAAGCTTTCCGCTGCAACTTGTGCGCGCGCGCCGGCGTTACGCGCGACGCGTGGCCGCGTTGCCGTCGGACGTCGTTCGACGTCCGCGCGTGGCTCGCGCGAACGAACGATCCTAGTCAGGTCGATCAATGCACGTGCTCTCACGGAGGTCAACGGGAGATAGGTAGGGCTAGAGAAGACAGAAGAGGCGCGTGGCAAGAAAGAGCAGAAACTCGACTTGCACAGCTGCTGCTCGCTGTGCCAGTTTTCGGCCAATTTCTTCTTACGCGCAACGTGCGTGGCCGAGAAATCTGGCAGCTCAATTCTCTCGCATGTCTGTGTCTGTGTGCGGGAGCACGCCGTTCAATTCTGTCGCGTGAGTGACTTCACCATCTGCCGGCCGCCACGAACGCGCGCGGCCGAGAAATCTGGCAGATCGATCGGCGCGCGCCGCCGTACGCCAGCGTAATTCGTAGTAGTGTATCCGACGATCTGCCTGATGTATCTGTGTACCGGTTAGTGTAGGCAGAAAGCCATCGACGGCGACGGCCGGGACGATCGGCCCCGCGTCGCGCGTTTGTGCTGTTTGACATTTTTTAGCTAGTTCAAAAGGTGATCGAGCGCAAAAGAAAGTACTCCAATATTAACTACTGATCCTCATTACAGCTAGCGCCAAGACCATCTCCCTCTCTCGCAAGTGTTGTTTATTAAGCCCCGGCCTCATGTCTATCATCAACATGTATGGGACTTCCAACTTGTCGACAAGGCGCACCCGTGTAAAACGCTCTGTAATTCGGCAGGCTGCAAGACTGAACGCGTCCCGCGGTTTGCTTTTTGAACTTGCTATACTCTAGTAGTATAAGCGAGAGTGCCTTTTGAACTTCAAAGTATCACAATGAGTGTGATTAATTAGTAACTTGAAAATCCTATCATCGCAATGTTCTAACGATACTTGTAAACATATGTCTCCAGCTGCACGGCACGGTGCATGCATGCACTGTCATGTTATGCCATTAGACCTAATCCTCTTTTATTCTATCAGCTGCCCACAAGCCGGCTGGTCAACGTACGTACTCCCCATTTGTCAAACACCACGTACTTAGCCTGTACAGTGATCACTGAAGATCGTCGAGGCCGTACGTCGTGCTGCGTTACGTACAGATGAGACAAATTTCGAAGGTTTCAACTTTCAGGCTGGTGGATTGGACTGGAATAAGTGGATGCGTGCGGCAGCTTCACCTTCATCCGACAGCTACATTTCGGAACATCGATATGGACGGCAGACAGCTGCGTTGTGCAGCGATGGGGTGTGACCGTGTGAGGCATACCAGACCGGGGAAGGAAATTCCAACCCGCACTCACGGTGATCGGCGGTCGAGCCATCCATCGGTCGACGTGCATGAACAGTAGGTCCACCTGAAGAAGATACCATATGCACTACCGCTGCACGCCGGCGAGAAAGCACTTGCCGGCGGACCGGCGGAGGGGGTACTGACGAAGAACTGGATTTGATTCCCGGTGGGTACAAGGGTTTAGGAAAAACTAAGCACCGGACAGCGACCGACACTAGTCTGCCTGCCGGCCGGCTGAGCCTTCCGTCTTGTTTGTTTGGTAGGAGTGGCTCTTCGTCTTCGATCATCAGGTCTTTCAGCAGATGCCTAGTAGCTAAGCTACGGCGATTCGATCGATCCGTTTCAATACGCGTGATTGAGCGCGCATGACAGCATGAGAGAAGGCGATTGACCTTGCCCGTAATTCAATGAATTTAATCCAAATTAGCGCCATGTGAAAGCCTTTTTGAAAGAAAACTCGGCAGGGGTTGACATGCACTGAGGGAGAACGGAAGAAAAGGGGGCCGGTTTGATATGTGTTTGGTATGTCATGAAAATAGTGGAGGGCGCTATCAGTGAAACTAGTAAGGTTCGGCAGCTTGAGATGTTTGAACAAAGTCCGGGGCGCACAGTTCTATTGTACAAAGCAAACTGTTTTAAAAACCGTTTTGCCTTTGTCTGTCCGGTGGCTACGACGAGGAGGCAGCTCCTCCGGACATGCACCACCCCTACTGATAAAAAGAAGTTCATTCATCCGGTGTCAACCTGCGAGCTGCGAAGCTTCAAAAGTCCATTTTGGGCTCTGTTCTCTTTGTGGCACTGTTTCGGTGGGAGAGCATAAACCCTGTTAAATAAGGACATACATGTGGTGACAATGTGTTGACGGGCTTTTAGCTGCCGAGTGTTGCATTTAGCCATCAAGCTCCACCACAGTGGAGCAGCGAATTTGAATTGTAACCTCGGTTTCGTATTCCGGTTCGCTGTTGACACATCTTTGGTCTTTGGTTCGAGTAAAACATGGCGCCTAATTCAAAACACTTTACGTGTTCCCTGATCAGTACGCAAGAGATAAAATAAACATATAGGTCAAAGTCAGACCATACTTTGCGTAGTGGCTGTAACCTTTTTTTTTTCTGCAAGAAATGTGATAGCGTCACAAGGGACGTAGCTTCCATTAACTTTTCAGTGTCTTCAATAGATTGCATTTCCAGATTTTCTACAAAGTGAAACAAGGACAACTGAAAGGGACAAAATGATCTGAACAGAGCAGGCCTTTATCATGTGCATTCAATCTACTGCTTCAAACAAGTGCATTCAATCTACTGCTTCTATTCATCCATCGGTTCTTCAGAATCCTCTGAAGGCGAGTCCGATGACAATGGTCCTAATATTCCCTCCGAACTGAGCGTCAATCCACTCTGCAAACGGGTGACACAAGAAGACAATTAAATTATCTCAGCTAAGTGTCACCCAAGAGCCATGATCTACACATAGAGTACAATGTTTTGGCACAGCATGTTATTCACAAGGAAATGCAAGCAATACCTCTGGCTGAAACCTTAACATGTCAGCACGAGCCATTGCCTCTGCTTGTGCTATTCTCTGCCTGAATATCTGAGCCATTTCATCAGCCTGATTTGATCCAAAGAAGCCAAATGTTACTTCGCTAGCTAAAGCATGTTCAGCACATATGCAAATATAATTGTTTATGCTCACCTTCTCAAAAACAAGCTTGGGATTGCGGATAATGTCACCAGGTGTTGGCTCAAGTTTCTTTGTTGAAAGACTTACACGTCCTCTTTCACGGTCATGGCTCAGTATCATCACCTTGCATCAAAATGCACTGGGCCTTAGCCTCTGTGAAGATATAATACAATTTCGAAATATCAAGATGGCAATACCTTGAGGGTATCTCCTGGTTGCAGAACAGTAGATATATCCGCAACACGATCATGACTGATCTGGCTGACATGGAGAAGACCATTGATTCCACCGATGTCAATAAAAGCACCGTAAGGTTTCAAGCTCTCAACAGTTCCCAAGACAACTGAGCCAATACCAAGCTGGGCTTGACTGTCTGCCATTGCCTTGCGATTACTGAGGACAAGCCTTCCTTGTTCCTCATCAACCTCTACAAACTTAAGAGGTAGTTCACTGCCAAGCAGCTCTTCAGCAGTTGTTTTCTGATCATATCAAATCAAAGTATATCAGATAGGACTGGCATTAGTACCTAAATGTCATTCCATGTACAAAAGGAACTATAAATGTTGAGAGCTAACCAATGACACTTGTGAAAATGGAACAAATGCATTGAGCCCTTCCATGAGAGCAACCACGCCACCTTTATTTCCTCCAGTCACCTGAGTGCAACATTGAAAATAAGAAAACTAAATGAATAAAGTCACATCTTAACAAGGCTAAAAATAGCACTGAGAAGTTCTAAAGGAAATCATCCAGACATGATAACATGAGAGAATACATGACAAGTAAATTGCAGAAAATGAAATAAAACCTTGACAAAGAAGACATGCTATCGGAATCAGACAGTGAACCACAGCAATATAACAAGAATATGAACCAAATATCTAGCCAGTGACGTGTCTGCAATTGGTTTTGCTGCCTGACAAGCAAGATATAGCAACATGACAAATATAAGTGTTAAGAAAGACCTCCTAAATACACATAAGGGAAACAGATACACTTCATAAACATAAAGAACAGTGGTTGCAGCTGTGAAGCATTCAAAAGGGAAAATTTTGCAAGGTCGCACAAGGGGAAGAAACATTTTAAACATTACTGAGTTCAGAAACTTAGAAATTTCTATACAGTGTGGCCAAGAGCCATAGTAAGAACAAGAAATAGTTAGCTACTTCTTCATGTTTGTTACTCACTTTACCCGTGACAACAACATCTTCTGCCTGAAGTTGCCGGCATCTTTCCCATGCAAGATCTTGCTGAATTGCTTGCAAACTCAGAATCAAGGTTTCATCACCCGGATTCTCATCAATTATCATGAATTCTTCAACTAAACCAGGGCGAATACCAGCCTCTTCGACGTTGTCAATATCAAGAAGGCATGCCTTATCTAAAGGCAGGAAAGCAGTAGACTTTGATTGAATGTCAACATATGCACCATTTGAAGTAGTCATGAATACTGTTCCTTTAATCTGTAGATATCACAAGCGTGACAAATTATTTAGATGTAAAAATAAGAAAATAATGGAGCTAATAGAGATTCTGCGATCTAAATCATACTCTACCCAAAACCAATATAACACAAAGAACTGCGAAGAAAGGTAAACATCAGTAGCAGTAACACATTTCCAAAAGATATTACTCCAGAATCTATATAAAGCCATAGGAAAACTTAAAAGGGCACTTCTCATCCCACAGCAGTAGCCCATAGAGATTAGGGGTTACCCTACTTTTGAATCATCTATTTTCCTTCCATCCAAAGTGGGACAAGGCTAAGATTCTGCTCGTTCATCTGTTTTTGTGAAACATAACTTGTGAACAGACCATTGTTGATTGTAAGTGCACTGGTGCAGCATAAACAGGATGAAACTATCCCCAGTCAAGAAAAAACCGGCCTAAAAACTGAAATCCTTGTCTTGAGATGCCAGCATTACACATGCGGTACCCACGCTGGGTACCAGGGCACGTGGCGATGAAAGCAACTACCTCACTTCATAAGTCAGCTAGGATTGGATACTTGATGCATTTTATTATGGTAGGAGTATTTACTTAGGCAAAAGGTTAGCTATCGAGATAAGGTGGCACAAATAGACAACCAGCGTACACTTCAGAACTTTGATATCACCCTCTGCACTCACATGAATTTTATCAAGTTCAGATAATGTAGATTCAGAGGGCTAAACCAAGTTGAGCACAACTGTCAGCATGTTCTTTGATTAATCAGATTGAATTGAATTATTGGAGACTAAATTCTCCAAACAAAAAACTAAAATGTGGCACAGGTATGAAGAGCAATTGACGTATAGAAAAACTGATGTCATCGTAATTGCATAACTTTTGAGTGCCCCTCACCCGAAGAAAAACGGAACCAGAACTGATTTCCATTGTAGCATAATGCTATGAGTGCCAGATAAGACAACAAATGCTACCAAAGCGAGCAGCAAACGACACTCGAGTAGAGCGAAGAAAGCGGGTGCTTACGAGGGAGCCGATGTCGGTATCAATGTCGGTAGTCTCGACGGCGGTGTCGAGGTCCTCGGGGGAGAAGGAGACGCCCTCCATGGGCGCGGTGCGGCACCGCTCCGCGGCCTCGTCGAACAGCTGGCGCATCCGCTCCCGTTCCTGCTCGTCCTTGGTCAGCGCGTACGTCCCGCATACCAGCGCAGACGGCGGCCGCCTAGGCTCTGATGGAAGGCGGGGCGACGCGCCGGAGAGAGGCGGGCACGGGAGGCCTCCGACGTGACGCGCCAGGGACGCCATCCTCTCCGGTTGCTGCTGCGCCGGTGTGCTGGAGTGAGGGAAGGGGACTTTTTCAGGACGAGTGTGTTATCCGTCCGGTGGTGAAGGATTGGAGAGGGTCGGTTTGGGCCAGACCGCCAGTTCAGAAGCCCGGATTCCACTGGTCTAAAAAAAAAAGAAGAAGCCCGGATTCCACTTCAATCTGGTGGGGAATGTGGGCGCGCAGTGGGCCGGACTTCGAGTGACAAAACCCGAAGACACGATGGTTACTGCTGCTCCGGTGTGCTCGTTCGTTTTTTCAGAAAAGGAAAGGATAAGTGTCGGTCAGTTCAATTAGTCTAAGGCCCACGCTAATTTAGGCTCATAGGTTCTGGATTTAGACATGAAGGCCCACTAATAGCAAATACGGATCGTGCACGTACCACAACCCAAAAGGCATAAGGAGCCCGGCATGACGTGTGGGCTCGACCCTTTGCTGTTCGGACGTCCAACGTCCAAGTGCATATGTCCGTCATGACACCTCCCGATAGCTGCCCGTAATAAACACCATGAAAACACGAGGTCTGTCAGCTACGCGCCATCATGGCTCTACGTCCGACGACAACACGAAGGGTTCGTTTGGTCTGTCTATATAAGTAGTCTGACTCGTATCTGATTGAGACAGGCTCATGGTAGCTAGTTTGTTTGGGTTGATTGTATATATATAAATAAATTGAGAAAAAATAATATTTAGTTGTGTATAAATCTAACTATATAAAATAAAAATATATTTTTATATATTATTTTAAAATTTAACTTATATAATTATACTCTAATAATCTTTAACTTTATAACTTTTAATTTATCTTTAATATATACTAATATACTTTAAAATAAATTAATTATTTACTGATACTATCATTACCTGAACCCTTCCCCGCAGCCCCGAAAGCTCCAGCATGAACGAACGAACGGTTTCCAGCCGTGCGCGTCACTGCGAGGCGATCGGTCCTCGTCTCAGCGTCGCGCGCGTGTTTACTACTCCGTACCGTGTTCCCAAAGTCCCAGTCACACAACAAACCACGGATTCGACCGACCATTGGTCGCGACCAACGACCTTAACGGACAGGCACAGCTCGAAGCATGCCACGGAGAGAGAGCGACGGCGAGGGCCCACGCGTGCCCCGGCCATGGGACAACTGTTTCCTCAAAATTTGTGCAAAAAAAATTCTATTATAAGTGCTTATTATATTAATCTATATACATATATCTTAAATAAATATGAGTAATAGTAATTAAAAATATAAAAAAAATATCAATATTGACTTAAATCCATGTCAATTATCTTTTATAATTGAAATCCTAAATCTGCCCCTGGTCACAGCGTACGCCGCGACGCCGGGCGGACGTCGCTGAAGCGATGGAAAGGCGCCCCTGTCGGCGAACGACCATTCGCCGAGCCGAATGTCCAGCCCACGTCTATACCTGCCAACGTAATATAACGTACCGTCCCATCCAGTGCACGATCGTCACGTAGACCACGGGATCACCGATGCGGCCACGTACGCCGCGGGATCCCAGGTGCGCGCGCATCGCCTGATAACACGTACGAGTAGGTCCCCGCGCCTGAGAGCCCCAGGCGGCCGGCCGACCGACCACGCCACCGCGTGATTCGCGCGTCGCCGTCAGGTCGCTCACCGGCCACCTCGGAGCGGGGAAACCGGGAGAACGACCCGTGGAGCGCTCACCGGCCACCTCGCCGGTGCTTTGAGAAGTTGGTACCATCTACTCCTACGTACCACCGCCACCGATCGAGGTGACGGGCGCTAATTGACCGGGTTGGTAGCATCATCGAACATACATTATCCATTCCGAGGAAGCGGGCCGAGGTCTCCGGAAACCGCCCATCTCGGGAAACCTTCGCCAGTGTTTTCTCTTTCTTCTTTGCGAATAAATCTCTGAATATTCTTTGGTTAACGGTCACTACGAATCGATCGGTCTGTTCACTAGTATTATACATCAGCCATCGATCCATGTTAATGGTTCGTTATCCTCTTGTTACGATCGAGCTTACTGATCGCCAGTTCATCACTCGCTTATTATTCAACTATTCTCAGAGAACCGACGAAATCCACGCGTGCTAGTCAATGCTATCCTTGTTTATCCAAAGGCAATATCCAGGTAAATTACTTGGCGTGGCGTCACTGCGTCTGCCCGCGTCTTTTCGGGTTCCTAATATTCTGCCACAGAAAAGTCTAAAGTTACTCGATTATTTATAATTCTCAACTTTGGTTCATCAGTCTTAATCCGGAGCAAACTGACGCTTGAGACCTAGCTTGAAACATTGGACTTTGCACACCGAACATTATACAGATACTGTCCACCTTGCGGCATTTGACATTTGAGTCACCAGACATCAATAAACATTTCCCTAGGTAATTTTGGTTGAATAAAGCGAGAGGAGCGCAATAGTGCCAAGGCAGCGAATTTGCAAGCTTTTTCTGAGATATTTATTTTTATTATTTTCTCTCTTTTTTCTTGTACCAATCATGAAAACTATTTTAAAATTTACCAGGTAATATTTTGCACCGTGTGTTGCACATGATCGATGGCCTACAAGATTTTTTTTTTAAGTACTGGTAGTACTTTCTCTTGTCAAAAAGAAGGTTGTTTTGAACAATGTTTTGATCAAACATTGATAATATAAATTACAAATAAGTTTTAACTTATTAAGCTTAGGAACATAAAAATTATATATGATTAGATTTGTTTTAAAAATTGCTTTCATAAAAATATAAATATGTTCTTTTTTAATAAATATTTTTATAAAAAATAGAAGTCAAAATTATGTTTCGAAGATCGTGTCATTGTTTAAAACGATCTTTTTTTTTTTAAAGATCGGAGGGAGTATCTTATATGGTCATGGTTATGTTGGTCAGTGTTTAATTGGTGTCAAACTCTTTGGCCTTATTTAACGTCTTACTATCATTTTGCCCACATATATGCACTAAAAGATAAGGAGTAGACAATCTTATGATAAAATTCTATCTCTACATATTATTAGAAGTCTCACTGGGATTACACATAAATTAATGTAATTATATAAGAAAAAATATAAAAAAAAATATTGCTCCAATTCAAACGGAGCCTAAGTCTGAACACTACTACATGGTGAATAGAGCGCAAAAGGTCTGGACATGATGTGTCGCGACTCGCGAGCTCCACTGGCACCGTGACCTTCATGCCCCACGGGCCATCGTTGGTCAACGTCGGCTGGACCACGCACCGGGATCGCCATTTCGCCAATGCCCCTCCTTTGCCGAGAAGCATCGACCAAGCTGCCTTGCCCACCGACGTGTCACAGCAGCGGCCTCCAGAAAAATACGGCAGGCCCCACCCGAGTCCCATCCGTCCGTTACCTCCGGCCGAACCGTAGCGTCCTCGAGAAAAATATGGTGCGCCCCACCCCGGGCCCACGCAACGCCGCTCTCGGCGAACCGGAGCCGTCCGTCGCTGTGCGGGGCCTTCCTGAACATGTCCCGTCCGCGCGCGCGTGCGTGCCCGACGAGAGCGGATGGCGACCGGTGCGTTTGACCTGGGAAGCAGTCGCTGGGATTCAGGAAAACGGTACAGGGTTCCGGAACCATCCTGGCCTCTCGTCCCGGCCCGGAGACGTCGAGTTGTTCTGCCAGGCCGCCCGCCAGCTTGGCACCGAGCGACGTGGCGTCGACAGAGCTGCGTGAGGCCTGAAAACGTCCGAGATGGGCGGCGGAGACACCGTGGCAGCTCGTGACGACGACGGGAAATCTACTACTGAACACGCGTCATTTTTACCTAACGGAAGCACGCCCTTTATCGCTCTCGGTCCACTGTGCTGAACCGTTCCGTGCCGGCTTCTCGGTTGACAGATTTCCACGTAAGCGGGTCACACATGGCGAATCACAGTTACTGATGCAAGGGGGATCGCTGAATTATCCTGATCACAGTATTTTCGTGTCACCTTTTAGAGTTCAGATGTCACCAATAAACTAATAGAGATGTAAGGTGACACGACCTTTAAAATTAGAAAGTTTCATGAGATTCAGTCAGGAGCAAAGCCAAGCTGTAAGTGCAATAGATCACTTAGCTTGATTAATAGAGTCAATTACTTTATTAAACAGTGTTAAACAGAATTTTTAACTTGATTTTGCCGAAACCAATTACATGGTAGCTCCGCCCCTAAATTCAGTGACAAGGAATATACTGCTGATCAAAATCCACAAATCCGGATCCTGGAGGGGATACAAAAACGGGCCATCTCATCTATTGTGCAGTGGTTGCGCTTTTTCTCCTGCCTCCGAATTTTTGATTCCGCGAGCACCAATTGAGCCGTGCGTAGGTTCCTCAGCCGAAAAAAATTGCCGTTTGGGCACGTAAACAAAAGCAGGGTCGAGGGATAAGTTATAAAAATTACCGGCCTCATCCTGTCGTCCCCCACCCTCCTCCAATCGACCGGCAGGGAATTTTTTACAACAAACAAAGCTCACCGGCCGCCCCGCTCTCCTCACTTCTCTCCTTCTCGCGCCTTCGGTCACCGGAACTCCCGAAACTACGCCCTCGAGAAACTTCCGTCGAAACATCGTTCGCCGTCTGATCTCGCCAGTACGGTTCAGATTGCGCAGAACCTTTGCCCCGTGACGGGCGCAGCAGGGGACCATTTCGTCCCCTGATTATCTATTTAAACGCTGGCCATCCCACCGCGAAAACCCCAGCAAGTGAAAACAAGCGCGCTAAACCACACTCACCGAGCACAAGCACCCAGCCTCCGAATCCGGGACAAAGCTCTCCCTCGTAGCTCCAAGACTCGACTCTTCTTCGACCGACGAGATGGCTCCCGAACTGGCTGGCAAGCTGACCGCCAAGGCTGCCGCTGCCGCGGCGAAGCCCGCGACCAGGGCGTACGTGACGTTCCTGGCCGGCGACGGCGACTACTGGAAGGGCGTGGTGGGGCTGGCCAAGGGCCTGCGCAAGGTCGGCTCGGCGTACCCGCTCGTGGTGGCCGTGCTGCCCGACGTGCCCGAGTCCCACCGCCGCATCCTCGTCTCGCAGGGTTGCATCGTCCGCGAGATCGAGCCGGTGTACCCGCCCGAGAACCAGACCCAGTTCGCCATGGCGTACTACGTCATCAACTACTCCAAGCTCCGCATCTGGGAGGTTAGTAACTTATTAATTAAGCAGTTGTCCGATTGCAATTAGCGCGTAGTGATTCTGTAATAATGATCGATCGATGGCACGCGTGCTCTTGCAGTTCGTGGAGTACGAGAGGATGGTGTACCTGGACGCCGACATCCAGGTGTTCGACAACATCGACGAGCTGTTCGAGCTGGAGAAGGGGCACTTCTACGCGGTGATGGACTGCTTCTGCGAGAAGACGTGGAGCCACACCCCGCAGTACAAGGTCGGCTACTGCCAGCAGTGCCCGGACCGGGTGGCGTGGCCGGCCGCGGAGCTCGGCCCGCCGCCGGCGCTCTACTTCAACGCCGGCATGTTCGTACACGAGCCCAGCATGGAGACCGCCAAGGCCCTGCTCGACACGCTCCGGGTCACCCCGCCGACGCCCTTCGCGGAGCAGGACTTCCTGAACATGTTCTTCAGGGACCAGTACAAGCCGATCCCGAACGTGTACAACCTCGTTCTGGCCATGCTCTGGAGGCACCCCGAGAACGTGCAGCTCGAGAAGATCAAGGTCGTGCACTACTGCGCGGCGGTAAGTTAACTGGCTCGTCGTCCGTGGTTCAGTTCCTTCTCTGGTTTTGAAGCGCCCTGTTTTTAACCGAGCGTTTTCGTGGGTGTGCAGGGTTCGAAGCCGTGGAGGTACACGGGCAAGGAAGCGAACATGGACAGGGAGGACATCAAGATGCTAGTGAAGAAGTGGTGGGACATCTACAACGACGAGACCCTCGACTTCAAGGGCCTGCCCGACATGCCCGCCGACGAGGTCGAGGCGGCGGCCAAGAAGCCGCTGCGCGCGGCGCTGGCGGAGGCCGGCACGGTCAAGTACGTCACGGCGCCGTCGGCCGCGTGATCGATCCCTGGCCGTCCCGCCGCTGGCCGTGCGTCGCCGATGCGCTTGGTCATCAGGACGCCAAGAATAATCAATCTCACTACTAAAGCCCTTAATTTGTACTTCGGATTCCACTCTCTCCTTTTTTTTATTTATTTAGGGTGTCACATTTGTGGATAGCCTTGTGTAGTCTTTGTCCTCTAGTACGAAGAACGGAATTATGTGTATTTTGAATGGTAAATTAAATACAAATTTTCGTTTACAAATATTTGATAATTTTGATTTTTACTGTTTATGCTTTGATTAATTATAGTTTTTAAAATATTTAGTTAATTAACTTATAAATAATATTATAAGATTTATTATTATATATATTTTGATAATATATATTTTTTATATTTATGTTAATTTTTTTTAAAAAAGATGAGCGATCAAATTAAAAAGTTAAAATTGAGGTTTGTATTATGGTCATCTGTCAACTGTATGTCAGATTCCTCGTCGCTTGCAATAGGGTTCGCGACGTTCCGGTGCCTTCGTGGTTTCTTTTCTTTTTCTGATCGTTATCCCTGTCGGGATCACGTACCCCGGGTACTTAACAGATCGCTTAAACGAGAGAAAGTCGAGGGTCGGATGACACGGGCTCCGACCCCTCCGCAATGATCTACGACGGCTATCGCATGGTCGCGCAAGGGCGCGAAGACTTCGGACCCTGAGGATAACACCCGGGAGCGACCTCCAGAGGGCAGGTACCGCGTTATGGCACATTAACTCCGAGGATCAGCTGCCATCCGTCCCGACGAGACAGGACGAGGTTCACCAAGGCGACACTCCAGCAGAAAGCTGCGACGACTGCCAGACACGATGGGTCAGCGCTGTAGCTAGCACAGCGGCGCCGGACAGGCATCATGGTACCCGCCGACATGCCCGACGTGACGGGTCATGAACGCGCCTGGACGGAACGAAGTAATGCCAACAACGACGGGTGGGTCCACCTGTCGGCGAGACGGCAGGATTTCGTAGGACCCATTGCATGTAACCTCG
>BCLH01002568.1:0-21332 GCA_001602315.1 Zoysia pacifica
GGTAAATATAAGGTGCAGATTGAATTTTGCTGAAGAGCATATTTGGCATTTTTTGTAGTCAGCTAAATTTAATTGTTGATTTAGTGCATAACTTTTATATAAATTAGGAAAAGAGGTTAGACGATATAGAGTTAAAATTTGAGGGTTTATGTAAAGAACATAAGAAACTTGAAGAGCAACGCATATTGTTAGGCAATAAAATAGATTTAGCCTTGCAAATATTAGAAGATAATAAGGCGAAGCAGCATAAGCATAGTCAAAATAGTGAGTATATCAAAGAAGTTGCCCAGCTATACTATGGTTAAGAAAAAATACTAAATAATATAGCTGAAGACTTATCCAGAATATCACAGACGAACAGTGTATGCTGAAAGTTGAAGCAAAAATGCGCGAAAGGATCATGAAGAGACTAAAGACAACAGAACTCGTCAATAATGGAAGACAATGAAGAGACTATGAAGAGAGTAAAGCCAACAGTATACATCAATAATTGAAGAAGAGGATAAATGATGGTACACCAATAATATGCACAGAAGAGATTCTCTGTGCCAAGGCAGAGAGAATAATTGGTGCGGCTCTTTGGGCGGCTATAAAATTGGAGGTTTCGCAACTGATGGGGGACACGAACCAGAAGCCATCGACCACACCCATAAGAGCAAAAGACTCGTAGAGCACTCTCTCTCTCCCACTTCTCCAGTAGTAATCAGTAATAATCCACTTGTATTATAGCTATATTGAAGAAGCCATTGTAAGATATCCGTTGTAAGGTAATCCTTCGTCTATGTATAATTGTTTGGGGTTTCCAAAAAAGAACACCATATATAAGCTATGTTTGCTGAAATAAAGTAGTGTTGTCTTTGAAAAACCCATGATAATCTAGTTTGTTCATATAAGATGAGTTTTTATGCTAAAAATCTTATAAGATATATATTTGCAATAGTCTTCGCTTATCTCTGTATCTTGCCATAAAGAAGAAAGGATCTTGCAACCAGTGTTCTCTTTGAGTGGAACAAAAATAGCCAAACAGTAATTTTGTTAACCAAAAGGAACACTTCTCTTTGGTCGCAAGGTCTTTCCTTCCCTATAGCAAAATGCAGGAATAAGCGAAGACTACCGCAGAGATATCTCCTGTAGTGTCCTTAACATAAAACCTCATTTTATATGGAGGAACTAGATTATCATGATTTTTTAAAGACAACACTACTTTATTTCAGCAAACATAGCTTACATATGGTGTTTCCTTTTGAGAACCTTCAAACATTTACACACAGACGAAGGATTACCTTATAGCGGATATTTTACAATGGCTTCTTCAATATAGCTATAATACAAATGGATTACTACTGATTACTACTGAAAAAGTGAGAGAGAGAGAGAGTGCTCTCTGAGTTTCTCGCTCTTATGGCTATGGTCGATGGCTTCTGATTCGTGTCCCCCATCAGCTGTGAAACCTCCACTTTTATAGCCGCGCGAAGAGCCGCACCAATTATTCTCCCTGCCTTGGCACCGACAGAGAATCTCTTTCGTGCATATTATTGGTGTACCATCATTTGTCCTCTTCTTCAATTATTGGTGTATACTGTTGGCTTTAGTCTCTTCACGGTCTCTTCAGTGTCTTCCAATAGCGACGAGTTCTGTTGTCTTTAGTCTCTTCATTGTCCTTTCGCTCATCTTTGCTTCAACTTCCGGTATACATTGTTCGCCCGTGAGATTCTGGATAACTCTTCAGCTATATTATTTATTATTTTTTCTTAACCATAGTATTCACACTTACCACGCCCCAATATTTGATAATACCTTATCAATACTGATTATGGGGTTTAATATTCTTTTATTCTTGTTTTTGCCCATGTCCAACAATATCCATTATATCTTCATCTAAAAATGGTATTTCAAATTTCTGATCATATGCTTTTTTCATTTCTTCAAATTTATCATGCATTTCTTTCTTCACTTACTTCGTAATATCTTCTTTAAATTCTTTCTTCCAATGTAGATATATATTTTCAAACTTCTCTTCTATCTTCCAATCAATATATTCACCGTCCAAAGGGTCAACCCCTTTAATGAGACACTCTTTATATGTGGGCTTATATAATGTCTCTTCTTCTTTTTTTTTGTTTCCCGTTGAAGGGGATCCAAATGACTTCTTACCTTTTGCTTTTTTAAATTTTTGAATATACTCCTTAGCTGCTGGTTCCATATAGTAATTGATTCCCAATATTTTTTTGGCTTGACTTAGAGCTTTGTCTATATCTATATATTTCCTCCATGATATTCCTCCCACATATTTTGCTTCCATTTTTTGCCCTATGATTCCTTCAAATGTTATATAAATTCCAGGTTTACTACCTTCAAAGATCACATATATGGGCTTAAGCTCTACCAATTCAGTATTCATTTTTGGATGATGATTCGTTTATCATATGAAAATATTCAGGCAAGCTATTTAATATTGATAGCATATAGCCCCGTTCTTCTCTCTTATTGTTATATTGATACCAGAAATTATCTAAGATGCATTCTTGAACTTCATCTATAATGATATGGTCTTTTGGTTTAAATTTATATGAGTTCAGTGGGAATATTTTCAGCTTGTTATCAGATCCAAAGCTGAAGAATTCGACCCCCATATGATTGGTTGACCTCTTCATCCCTGCAAAATGGACGATCGAGAAAATAGGTCAGGTAACTTATTATCCTTTCCCTTTATGTGTTCGAAAACTGCTTTATAACCATTTTCAGTAATAATATCTTCAAATAATACTCATCTTCTAGTATAACTTTTCTTACTATTGCATCAGTTTCTATGATAAAATAATCATCATCTAAAGGTAATTCTAATGGTTTTTTTCCTTTATCATTTTAACTAGCTTTATATCTTCTGAGTTAAATATTTTTGACCATTTTTCCTTAACTTTGCATATAATGGTCCCGCTAACTTGGCTAGATAATCTATATAATTTCTTGCATAATTCACTATTCCTAAGAATTGCTGTAAAACCTTCTTATCATTCACGACATCAGGAACTTGCAGAATCTTTTCCGCTATATGCTCCTTTAAGTATATCTTGCCTTCTCCAATCTCATGACCTAAAAAGTTAATTTTTTCTTTGCATATTTCAATCTTATTTTTAGATAGTATTAATCCATTCTGCTCTAACTTTCTAAAGAATACTTCAAGATGAGCTATATTTTCTTTATAGGTTTTTGAGAATATTAACAAATCGTCTATATATACTAACACAAATTCTTGATGTTCATTAAAAATATTTTGCATCTTCCTTTGAAATAATGCGGGTGTATTTTTTAGGCCAAGTGGCATTACAAGCCACTTGAAATGTCCCTGGGACAAGTGAATGCTGTCTAAGGTATAGATTCCTCTTCCTGCTTTACTCGCCAAAATCCAGCTTTTAAGTCAAATTTTGAAAAGTATTTGCTACCTTGTATTCTATTAATCCATTCTTGTTTATTTGGTATATTATATGCATCGTTTATCTTATTATCATTTAATCTTTTATAATTAATTATCATTCTTGATTTTTCTCTTACTATTTCAGAATGATTCCTTACAATAAAAGCTGTGGACCTACGCTGACTTCTACTTTCTCTTATTGCTCCTAGCTTTAACAATTCTTCAATATGCATTTTAAATTCTTCTATATCCTTTGGGGTTGATTCTATGGGACATGTTTTTATTATATAGTCTGAATTTATTATATTTATTTTGCACGTAATAGACTTTCTTTCCCAATATTTCATTGGTATCTCTCCAGTTATCTGGATGTCTTCTAACCTTTGTACAATTCTTATCTCTATACCAATTTGGGGCGAACGATTGCAACTCTATGCATTCTATATTAGTGTTTGCTATATAGTATGTTTCAATGCTTGTGCTAAAATCAAATTCTCTTTTTTCAGGGATATTACTTTCTTGTGGGTCAAAGTCAATGTTGGAAATTTGCTTAGTTTCACCACGCTTCCCCACTTCTGAGATGTATAGAACATTATCTTGATAAGGAATAAATATGATTCCATTCTTATATATGATTGCGGTTTGTATTGAATTTTATAAGAATCTTAAACCTATTCTCATGTCATCATTTATCATTGATAGATCTTTTATTGTAATTTCATCTATTATGTATTTTATTTTATTTATGAAGGCCTCAATGTTATATGCTAATTGATTATGAATCTTTTTTATATCTGATATATCTATAGATGATTTGACTATGCTATCATCTAGTGTATCTATTAGTTCTAGACACCTTATAAAATATTTATTATGAATAATATTTTTTATACAGCCTATGTCTACTAATGTCAATACTTTGTAAGTGACATGTATTGCCTACCTACCTACCTACATACATACATACAGAGCAGGTATATTTTGTAGCTAGCTACATATGTAGCCAGGTCGGATTCATTCTAATCCTGGTGCCGCTTAACCGAGCCACATTACAAGAACGACTAAACAACCTCTAACAGAATGGCTTGCCGTGGGCTTCACGATGAGGGTAGCCTCCGGCTAAATCGCACGTGTGAAGCGGAAAGATAGCGGCCTCTTGGGACTAAATCGGTTCGCTTTGTTCGGCTTATAACTAACACGCTCTTGCGGTTGGATCGATTCAGATAACTAGCGCGGGGGAGGGCGTCGTCTTCTTCATGCCCAGCATTTCAATCAGGACCGGCGTCGCTGGTAGTTGCAAATCCGTCGGAGGCGGCAACTGGCGGTAATCATTTGCCGCAAAGGCGTTGTAGAATGACGCCTTCCAGGAACCTTTTACTATTCAGACTTTGCAGCACATACCCATTTGGAGGCAATGGCTGATTCGACAATTGTTCGTATGATTGCCTATAAGTGATTAACTTGCGCGGTAGCTGCCGGAGCAAATGTCATGTCAAGACTTGTACTCCCTCCGTCCTAAAATAAGTGACAATTTTAATTTTTTAAAATTACCGTTTGACCATAATTGTTCGTATGATTGCCTATAAGTGATTAACTTGCACGGTAGCTGCCGGAGCAAATGTCATGCCAAGACTTTACTCCTTCTATCCCAAAATAAGTGACAATTTTAACTTTTTAAAATCACCGTTTGACCATTCACTTTATTTAAAAAATTTATAAAAATACAAAAATAAACAAGTCAAGTTTAAAGTACTTCTAATAATAAATCGTTTCACAGTAAAATAAATAATTTTTTCACAAATTTTTTTAAATAAAACAAATGATTAAAAAAAGATGTTTGAAAATCTAAAAAGATACCTATTTTGAGCTAGAGGGAGTATAATTTATTTCTGTTTCTTTATTCCAATTCTACACCTTGTAATTGAAGTGACGAACAAAGACTCCTGTATAAACTTTGTCACTTTTTAGTCAACCTCTTTCGTCCCATGTTGATTCCAGAGAGCTCACTCGATGAACAAATATTGTCTTAGTATGGACAGGTTGTATAGTACGTAAAATTTAGCTCCTTTGCCATAAAAAAAAGATACTTGATACTTCTCATTATTGATAGATATTGGATGCATAAAAGAAATAAGTCATAATACTGAGAGAATTACAATTGGCATTACAGCCAAAACTCAACTGACAAATTGAAATTTATCAATCTAGTTATTTTCAATCGGCAATTGAGATTCAAACCTCTACTCGAATGAACATAAACATGGTGGAAATTTCAAATACATTTACATCTGGATACATAAATATTTTAGAGCTCTAGTTTGTGTGCCTCAAGACAATCAGTTATAGCTCCTTCAGCTGCAGCTCAATGACCAATACTCCATCTGAAATGACCAATACTTCAGCTGCAGCTCACCAGTCCACTGAATATACAGTCTTGAGAGGACATGTATAATCTTGACTCCTCTGGATCCCCAAAAACTAAACCTCTCCTGCTAAGATTATAGAGTCAACAGATAGTAAATCGGATGATGATAACAACAATTGTATAGCTAAAACTGGATTAAGCCTACCTGATATGCCATTCGCTGAAGGTTCCTAAACCCATAAAAGAGGTTAACATCAGTTTTACCGTTGTCCCCAAAACCTGACTCGATAAGTGACAGAATGGGACTGTATGAAGAAAAAAATGAATGACAGATTATGAGGAGCACTAAACATTACTACATCCGATATGTATCCATCTTATCCACATAGCAGGGTTCCATATATCCACTTTTATTCAAAGTGAAACAACCAGAAAAAGGATACATGTGCAACCATTAGGATGTGACAGCACAAAACAGACAGTCTGCAACAATCTAATTTCTTGATACTAATTTTAAAGAAGCAAAAAAAAAAAAACGAATTGCATATAATCACGTTTTGTCTCTCATGCATGTCGAAAGAGCCTTCTTCTATAGGTTAATGAAGCATTAATGCGATAAGCTTCTAGCACAGGACTAAAATATGTAGTATCTAAAATAACCCAAAACACAATGGTAAGATGATGCAGATGGAGCTCTGATCTGAGCGATTACAATTTGCTCCCCTGTTCAGGGTCTGAATGTCCCACTTGGCTAGGCTGCCCATTAGTTAGTTATAAGATTGGAAAATCAATTACTATATGAAAACATTCTTACCTACACATAATCCTTCCTGATATCCATCAATTTCACAAGTACAAGCCTATATGAAAAACAAATAAACAGTTAGGAATTCGAAAAGTTATTAATAATATGGATAAATATTTTAATTATCCCTTCACGGGCAGAAATGTTTGGCTGGCTCAATAAGCCAAAACTATTTTAAAAAAAAAAGAAATAGGATGTTCACAATAAGTGTGGTTGCAGAATTTTCTGGGCTAAATGCTGCAAAACAAAATATTTTTGCCAGCAGCCAATTTGAAACTGATTTTAAAAGATATTGAAGAGCTGATTTGTACCTACAAACAAATATCAAATGCAGAGTGCATGATGGAAAACAAAAAGGTATAAAGGGTGCTTATACAGTGAGCTTTATGGAATTCAAATACAAGGGAAGCCACACAAATTCAGTTGGAGGACGGGATATCAATAGATGCTTGTGCGTTGAGCTTAATTAAGACATCTAAACAGCACAATACCTATCGCGGGATGGACGTCAGGATAGCAACACTAGAAGAATATACCAAGCATTCAGAGTTTGACAGTATTGCAGCAGGATTCATGACCAAGAAAACGGTGACTCATCCGATGAATAACAGTAACATACCTAAGGTCCATCCTAACAAGTGTACACCAATGCCCCAGATATAGGAGTGTCAACTCCATCTGCATGCCTGGAAGAGATTCATATTGGGAAGTACAGAAGGGGCAGCTGAAGAAAGCGTAAACAAAGCCCAAAATTTTCGCCTCGCTATCCTCTGTTATGGTGGGCCGCATGGCTGATCGGCATGGGCATGATGGCCAGCCGCCATATCTCCTTAACTATAGGATCTATTAGGATTAGCAGATTTCCTAGATTATTGATTAGTTCCAAGGTTTGTTTAGATTAGTTTCAGGGTTTGTTTAGATTAGTTTCAGTGTTTGTTAGAAATTGGCTATAAAAGCTTAGGTCTGGTTAATTAATAAAGAAAGTCGGAGATTGAGGAATTCTCTCTCTCCCCTGGCCTCTCACCTCCTTCGGGAACAACCTTCGGAGGATCCCGCCCTTCAACATCCTCAGACAGGAATATAGTCATTTGAATATACAATGACTTTTTTATGCTTGAAAATGCATGCACTTGACAGCATCTTTAACTTTGTCTGGGGAAATCTGCTCTTCACAGAGCTGCAAAGCAAATGAGAAACATGTTATGGAGAGTCAAAATTGACAATGGAAGGATTATTGGCTCTTTATACTCAAATGCATTGGTTCCTACATTGCGTCCCACATCAGAAGGCGGTTACATAAGTGGATATTTTAAAAATATATGGTTCGCAGGGCATCTTTCATAAATAATTAAAGAAATCATCAATAAGATCGTGCTTTCATTTTGATGCCTAAATAAAATGTGAAAGTTATGCTTCCAGCATGTGCTCCCTATTCAATTGAAATATACAAACAAATGATCTCAGTTAACAAACTGAGTCCAATCTTAGCTGTATAAATTGGGGGGGCACAGTTATGAGATTTGTGAATAAAATGACCAAAATTAAAACAGTTTGGTGATTACGCACCTGCCACTCTATTTTGGGGATACAAGGAGGGTGGGGGCAAAAAAAGGTGCAGTATGCAGAGCGTCGAAGGGCAGTCCGATCAGTGCTATTCGCCGTTCTGGTGTAACACTTACGAAAAACAAACGTGCAGCAATGCAACTGATGGAGCGGCAGCAGCTGACTTGTGCCGGCCGCACACTTGCTCTGTCAGTCTCAATGTCGGTTGGTTCGCATAATAGTTCCATAAGTGATTAGGTCTCTCTAATATGTTTGATTGATCGACGTCCAACTAAAATTTTCCTCTTGCATCCTGCTCGGTGCTGGGATAAAACCAAAACCAAGTTTGCCGTGTCAAATCACTCTATTTCGAGAAAACATCCAACGAATTTGCAGGGGGATCAGTCCTGCTGGAAATTAGAAAAGGGAAGGAAGGACCTCCACAGTGGAGGGGTCTGAACCTTACCACGGTGTGCTCGAGGTGTGCTGGTGTTGACAACCAAAATTGACATCCAGACAAAACCGAAAGTTCCGGTTTGCCAAACTTGACATTTCGGTTTCAGCAGCCTCGCTATGGCAAAAATGCCATAAGTCCTCACCGGAGTGTCCGACACTTAGCCGGAGTATCCAAGACCACCTTTCTGTGGTCGGGGTTTTGTCCATCGGAGTCTTCGGCTATTTACCGGAGGGTCCAAAATCGGAAGTTCCGATTTTGACAGTCTCACCAAGAACAAAATTCTCTACATCAATGCTAACTCTGATTATTTCACAAGTTTGGTGTTTAGACATGTTTTCAGGTTACAAATGGGCATTTTGACCAACTTTCATAGAAGAAACAAAGAAATGATTAGAAATGGAAGAAGATGAAGCCAAATTCCTGGTTTGAATATTCCAGGATGTAGCCCTCATCGAGGCGATTGAAACGGGTATATGAATAGCCTAATTTGAAGTTCGGACGAGTAAGTTACAGAGTTTTCAAAATGCACACAGGTTGCAAAACTGGAAGTTACGATTTTGCAAACCAGAAGTTCTAGTTTTGCTAATTTGCACCCCCGAGGAAACCGGAAGTTTTGGTTACTGATTCTTGAAGTTCCGGTTTTGCCTGTTTCTTAGAAAAGGGATAATCTTTGATTTGTTGCCAATTTGTTGGAGTTACCGCCTCTCCACAGGATAAGTCCATCCCCCTTCTATGTAAAGACAGGGCTACGGCCGATTGAGGGATAACAATCACATCTCCAATCTTACCTTTACATTTTTACCTCTCAAACCCAGCAATCAGATTGCCCGTGAATGTTTTATCCCATACTACTAACTTCACAATATTAAAGCTACACAAACATATAAGATTTTATAAGATAAACATAAAATTTCTAATTATAGCCTACATTTTTTAATTGCTGCATTTGCATACCTTCCATCCACTAGGCAAATGTTTCTAAATGGGATCCTTCTGTTGTCCAATCTATCCATAAACCCAGCTGATCCCCAATTTCGTTCCAATTAAATTGTTTGTTCCAATATTTCGGTCCGTTCAAAATCATCTGTCACAAATTTTGTTCCGTTTAATTCAAAATCTTTCTTCCTAAATTGTTCCGGTGCCGATATAATTTAGTCCGCATATATTTTTTTTTCGTTGGGGCTAAAATTATTTTCTGAAATAATTTAGCCCGCGAGCTTTTTGAATGAGATTAATTAGTGACTCTAATCCCTTGCTGACCCCTCCTATAAATACTCTCTCTCATTCTTATCCTCCCATTCTCCTTCCCCCTTTCAGAGAAATCTACAACCGCTCCCCTCTGCGTGCCGATCCTCTTTGCCGTCGTCCCCAGGCCGTCTTCGTCGTTCTGCATCGCCTGGTCACTGATCTGCTCGCGTAGCAGCGTCCCGGTCGCGGACCATTTCGTCCCTCGTGTCGTCGCCGTTCCGCGTCCCCGTCTGTGCGCTGTTCGCCGACCGAGACGTCTGCTCCATTCGCATCGCTCTGACCCGATTTTCCCCTGCCTCGTCTGTGTCTTCGTCCGCAGCCAGCAGATCGTCAGCTCCGGTAGCGGTGAGCTACTCCATCTTTTCATCTAGTTTATCAATTTCTGTGTGTCAGTAGTTGTCGGTTGTGCTTGTGTTTTTGGATCGATTATTTGATAGCCGGTGCCGTTTCTTCGGTGGTAGCTGCGTGCTGGAGGTTGTAGGAGGTGTCAGGACCCAGCGTTCTGTGACCCGTACTTGTTATCGTCTAGGCAGATTAATGCTGATCGTGCTCTAGTTCAGAGTTCAAAGGGCCCTGGTGCATTTTTGTCCGCTTGCTGTGAGGTTTCAGTTGGGTTTGTTGATGGTCCGAGCAGGTGAAGACTCTCGCTGGTCGTGAGGTTGAAGAAAGCTTCTGCTCAGTGTTTTCTCGCAGAGAGAGAAGGTCGGTTGCAAGTTTCTGTCTTGACAGTGCTGCGTGAGAGAGATTGTGAGCTGGCTTGTCCACTTTGGTCTTTGTGTATCGATAGGTATCCAATGCTTGAGGTACTCGATGTCATCAGGCAAGTCACATTCAGTGCGAAGTCTTCAAGGTTTTTCGATGTCATGAAATTCTTTTGTGCAGTTAATATTTGGGAATCCAAGTGAAACTCCGTTAAATTTGTCTCGTCACGATTGTCGTGTAGGGTTGTTCTGGGAAACATTTTGCGCACGTTTAGTCTAGTAGTTTCGATTTAGATTTAATTTCGGTTCTATTCTTTGTCACGTAATTAGTGTCTAATCCCTCTTGTTCGTGTTGTGATTAGTTGCTGTTCCTGAGGAGGAGTTCTGCGAGCCCGATCAGTTCGACGATCCGGATCCCGATTTCGATCTCGATTTGCCAGGCAAGCTGGGTTCCTTGACCATTTTGTTCTTAGCATTTTAAACTGCATGTTTTGTTTGCAACCTTAATTTGCATGTCAACTATTTTTAAATGTGCTAGCAACATTTTTAAGCCGTGCCTATTTACTGTTTCACAAATATCAACCCTAGGATTGCTTTAGTACATTTATTTTACTTTTATGCCTAGCCATGCTTAGTCGCATTTATTTTCATCTCACACCTATCACTATAAAATAGAATTTGTGTTAAATATTTGTGAACCGTGCTTCAAATGTGTGAGTCTTGCAAATAACTATACATAACTATTTAGCGGGGGCAGGTTGGAGTATGAGAAGCTAGTGGACTTTTGGGAAGTCCCCGTGGGTGTACCTGTTGTGGGTACAACGGGAAGATCCGGGCTGGGATCTTTCCGTGAGACTTGTTGTTGGCGTTGAGGTTGGAGTTGGTGCCTGCCTCGACAATTAAAGACCAAGTCCTTCGAGCTTTGTACGCTCAGTTGACAACCATGCACACCACGTTACCCTGTATGGGCAGTTAGCTTGATCTTGAAGCTTGCCGAGACTGGTTGTTTACCTGTGGGTTGGCGGTGTAGTGTTAGTGTGGTGTAGAGCTCTGACTCTTCACATGAGATCGAGATACCCCACCTGATGTGACATCCTGAATTTAGGAAAAGTCTAAAAACACGAAATTCAAAATTTTTCTAACTTTCACTCTAACTATTTCTTTTCACTTCTCATCTTTTCTTTTCTTTTCTATTTCAAAAGGCAAAAACCTCACTAAATTAAAACTTATCTAAATTGAAGATTTCAAAATATTAAAATTTGAAGTGTGACAAGTGATTGACCGCGTTTTGTTCCCTTTTCTTTCCGTTTATTTTCTTGTGTTCTCTTGAATTTCAAATTTATTTCAATCCTTTAAACTCTAAATCCGACAACTTCCTCTGAAATTGAAGTTCATTCAACTCCTTCGAACCCAATACTTGTGAATTCCTGTCTTACCAAATTCGATTGAAATCCCAAATCTATTCAACTCTTTTGAATCCAACCTTTTCGAATCCCAAACCTACCGAAATCCTTGAATTTCAAATCCGACCGATTCCTCTTAATCCTATTTGATCCTATCCAAATTAGTTCACTCCTCTCATGAAGCCACTTGTCATCTGAATTTTATGGAGGAAAATATAATCCGAATTTGGTGATCATTCTAAAACGAAAGTTGTTCATCTCAAAAAGTTCTTCAACCCTGCAAAATTTTATATCCATCAGAGCTTGGCAAGTTGACCTTTTGAAGGAAAAACAGAGACTGACGCTGAAATTCGAGAAAATTAGGAAAAATAGAAAATCCGGCGGGCCCACTTGCCAGCGACCTTCTCCCTTTCCTCTGTCCTCTTCCTCAGCAGACCACGCGTGCTGGCCGACGGGGGCCGGCCGGCTCCGGCTGGCCGTGCCAGCGAGTCGCGCCAGACAAGGGCGGTGACAGAGCCATACACTGCCGCCCACTCTGACCCGCCACGCCGCGCACACGGGGGGATGACAGTGTTGACGTCCGAGACAAACAGCGGCCCTTGTCGCCATAAGATTGAAGACCGGACGCCGACGTGCCGCCCTGCCGACGAGCGTGGAAGCCGTGCTGGCACCGCTGATTCTTGCCACAGTATTGACGACGCCACGCAGCAGCTCGACGGCTTGAACGCGACAAAAACTTACCGCTTGACCTCGCCCAACACGGCTGCGCCGAGCTCGCTCCTCTCCGGCTATAAAGCTGTCTCGTCTCTGCGCCCGCATATCCGCACGCCTCGCCACTCTGTGTAGCAGTTAAGGACATCCCTCCCTCATCGGATTTCCTGCTCGTCGTCGGCAATTTTGCCGTTTCCCCGAGTTCAGCCACCACCCGCCACTTCCGGTGAGCTCACCATTCCGGCGACCATCTTCCAATTCCCTGCGTGTACAACTTCATCTAGTCAAGCTTCGTCACCCCGAGCTAGTCCTAGTGCCAGGGAAGCTCCCCGCCAGCCTCTCCACGGTCACGCTTGTCGGCTGCCGCGCCCCTTGCGCCGCCGTATCTGGCTGGTTAGATCACGTCACCACGTTCCAGGAGCTGTGAAGGATCTCGGTGCAAAGCTACGTGCCTCCGCTTGCCCTGTGTCACCCGGAACGCATCACGTGCTTGGTCGCGTCGACGTGCGCTCGGGAGCGCCAGAGCATGCTCAGTGCGTGGCCGGAGCGCGCTCTAACTCCCTGCGTTTCAGTCAAAACTGCAACCCCGCGCCCACCACACCACCACAGCAAGCTTGCACACAATTCCAGAAGCTTAGAACGTTATTTCCCAGAGGCTGGTTCGTGGTTGTGTCACCGAGAACGCGTCGGAAAGTTTGGGACGCGTCCGGGGCACACCGAGAGCGCGACCGGCATGTCCGAAATGCCTCCTGCCCTATTCCACCTAGCCGACCCATGTCGTTGGCTCGGGTTCCTGGCTGGTGGGCGGTGAACCACACTAGTGAACTCCGCACATGTCACAGTCCAACGGGAAATTTAGTTAGGGCACGAGCGACTTTGGTCCCATTGGACACGGTCTTCGTTCCGTGTCTAAGGGCAAGAGACACAGCCCCTTCTCCGTGTCCATCACTTCGGACGCGGGCATGGCCCAGACCACGAAGACCAGCGATAATCCCCTAGCAACACAGTGCACGTGTACACGGTTTCATGTGGACACGGTCACGACTCACGTGTCCACAGACATGTCGCAGTTTTCACGTGTCCACGTGTCCACGGACACGTCACAGTTTTCCCATGCCCACGAGTCCACGGACACGTCACAGTTTTCCCATGTCCACGAAGAACCCCGAACTTTCCCGTGATCCCCGAGTTTCCGTGATCTTTGAACTTTTCGTGAACCCTGAACTTTCCGTGAACCCCGAACTTTTCCGTGAACCCCGAACTTTCCAGTGATCCCCGAATTTCCGTGATCCCCGAAATTTCCTGTGAACCCTGAACTTTCCCGTGATCCTCGAATTTTCGTGATCCCCGAACTTTCCGTGATCCCCAAACTTTCCGTGAACCCCGAACTTTCCCTGATCCCCGAACTTTCCCGTGAACCCCGAACTTTCCCGTGAACCCCGAACTTTTCCGTGAACCCCGAACTTTCCCGTGAACCCCGAACTTCCCGTGAACCCTGAACTTTCTCGTGAACTCCAAATTTTTTCGTGTCCACGAATCCTCGAACTTCCACCAAACCCCGAACTTTCACTTTCACGTGTCTACGGACACATCACAGTTCACGTGTCCACGGACACGGTCACAGTCCACGTGTCCACGGACAGGATCACAGCTCACGTGTTCACGTGTCCACGAACACGCCACAGAACTCTGTGTCCACGGAGAAATCCCCGATTCTGGGCACCCGTGAGTCCAGAGGCCGTGGACACAGGCTGAGCCAAGTGTCCACACAGCCTTTGCCAGTTTTCGATCACAGACCAACTGGCAACATCTCCACGAGTTTTGTCCCCTATTTCACGCCTGCACACACACCCGACAGCTGTGGACACATGCCAGGTAGCGTGTCCACGGGGGAGATTTCCTATCTTCCCATCCTGAATATCTTGTCCGTCTCACCACCGCCACCCCTCAACTCCATTTTCAATGAGTTTGACTCCGTTGGAACCGTTGTCTCAAGCTCAACCACATCGAATCATCCAAGCCTTAGCCAACATCCGATCTTGCTGGTTTGTTTTAATAGTAAGTCATTCGCTGAGTTTAATCGTGTTCCTTCTTTTGTTTTCTCGTTGTTTGTGCAAGTCTTTAACTTTGATGCATACTAAGCATAGATTTATACTAGCTAAGGCACGCCACAGGATAGCATAACCTCATTATTTGGCACACCATAGTATGCATACCCATGTTAGCACTAAGTAATCCAGTCTAAGGTTAGAATCATATGATTGATAGTTAAATACAAATAGCTAAACATTAGAAAGTAAATGATTACTTATATGGCAGCCTATAAGCATTCTGTCCTGCATTCACCCACACATGTACCACTTGCTAGTTTTAAAAGTTTAATTATATACATTAAACTAAGTGATTAATCATTAATTACCTAAAGTAAAACACTCAGGTGGGTACAAACTAGATAGTTAATGATGATAGCATGCCCATCACCGCACCAAAAGTAATACCATATATTTAACGTAGGAGTTCAATGATATAGTAGAATCAAGAAATATTCACTAGAAAGCCCGTGCAATATATTGACATACACTAGTGCACGTGCCACCTATTAGCACAAACGATATGATTATTTAGTTAAAAGCTCTAAATTAAGGTATGCACAAAATGACATAAGCTACACACCGTGCTTCTGCTCGTACTAGTGAAAATGCATGACAACCCTTCGCCAAACCTCACTCTAAGTCAATAGGCACCGCAATATACATGACTTGCCCTAAGTTTTCCTCGCGGGGTTATCTAGTTCTTAGTTGGAGTTCTTTGGATTTTATCGCTCCTTCTTGAGTTGTGTTTCGTTTGCAGTAGTTTTACTAGGCTTTCTCTTCGCGTAGATAACGCGGAGTGTAAGGAAGAGTCAAGCCTCAAGAGGGACCAGAAGGTCTACGTCTGAAGAGAAGCTCATAGATTGGGCGCGAAGCCAGAGACTGAAGATTGAGATCTTGAAGAAGAAGCCTTCAACCTCAAGCTTGAAGATTAAGGAGTTTGCAGGTAAGCTCTAACCTCATATTGAACCTATAATTTGCTAATGCTCCTATAGTGCCTATTTATTCTGCTATGCATGATATTTTGGTTTGAAATGTTGCGTTAGTCATAATCCTACTTGTTGTTAGGTATTTATATTTATGTCAGTAACTTGCTGTATAGATATAAATACCTTCTTTGAAAACCATTGATAAAGTGTCCTTGATAGCCATAGGGATTCTGTTCCAAAATAGTTTTACAGAACGGATATTACCTTGTGCTAGATCTGCTTAGGACCCCATTTACGGTGCTCCGCACCACCACACCATATACCATTAATTTGCAAAATGAGTTGAAAGAGTTTGGTGGTGAGTACAAATAAAAAGGGGTGGGATTAGAACAACTGGTGCTAGGTGAAGAGAGGATGTTTCTGGCCGTGGGGTGGGGCTCACCTGAGGTGATGGTGATAGGTGCGTAGGCTTCGCTGTGGTCCACCTGCCGTGGACGAGACCGCCACCCCTGCCATATAAGGACCGGTTTGTTAGCCCTCGACTTGGTAATTCCCGTGTAACCACAGAACCTGTATATTTTGGACAGGACTTATTCCCTCTACGTATTCTTTCCACATCGAACCACTGGGGGGGTCGGTAGTGAAGACACAAGGGAACAGGAGAAGGGCGTGAGATAACTCGTTGCCTGGCCTTCGACGGTAATTGCCCGCGTCACGGGAGCGTAAGCCCGCGGATATAGCCCCTGGTTTGGTAATACCCGGGAATTGGAGGGGACCAAGAAAAGGCGTGAATGTGGTGGATATTCACGATCCGGCTCCGGAAATGTACCGACGCGTCATCGACGGCCTGGAAAACCCCGAGGGATGGCCCCTGTTTGCACCTTGCGTGGAATCTGTGGAAAACTGCGTAGATGTGGGATAAACGTTATGTAACTCTAATGATCAGGAGTAGCATAACCTGTGGGTACAGTGTACAACCTCTGCAGAGTTAAAAATCTTTCCTGATAGGCCGTTATCACGGTATTGACATGCTACTGTTTGGGCACCCTACGATTAGATTTTCTATACTGCCTTGAAGTGTGAGTGGGTGTAGCTACCCGTGCTTTAGAAAGTGTCTGGAGGGGATAGTGAAGGCCCTTCCTGTTAAAAATTAGGGAGCTGGTGGGAACGGTTTGTACTCTCATAGGTCCAACTTATTAATATATGGATAATAAATGCTTTCGCTCTCTTTTAAAATCTTCCGTAGTGAACCTTGCATAAAACTGGCTTTTTGCAACATGGACCTTGCTGCCTCATCCTTGTTACAACCAATGTGCATCTATATTTATACCTTTGCTTAGTGTTGGAGCTTGCTGAGTACCTTATGTACTCACCCGCCTGCATTTGTGGTTTTAGACAGTGAGGATTGCGTAGATGTTGTGCTGGTTTCGTTCTGCTTCCCAAGTCTGCTTGTGAATTTGGGCCCTGGTGTTTCGCTGTCTGCTTTGCTTTTAGTTGGTCAACCGGTGTAGGATCGTAGAGATCCTCATGGTGTGGCCACTAAAAGTTCTGTCTCAGGTTAGTTTTTTCTTTCGAAGTATGCTTTTGATATATATTCTGTTGTGTTGTGCGTATCAACTACAGATCCAGAGACTGATACGTGTGTCACAGTGCATCTCAGAAACGGGGTGCGCGACACCTGATCAGTGGTTGGCTCTTCACAGCTCCAAGACCCGATTGCGTAGGCTTTTGGGATCCCTATCCTGAAGGACGGATGACGCCTGTTAAAGCTTGTGGACGGGTCTTGTGTGTTTGTCGAGGCTACGACGGTAGTTTCCGATGACGCATCTCGTGGGTCCAGGTGCATAACCTCTGCAGAGTTTTAGTCGATGCGTATTGCCACGTCTTTTTGGAAGGACACCCCCTGAGTTGTACTCCTCGTTGAGTAGCTTTGTTTTTCTTCCTCCTATCCTTTTTCAAAATATTTTGACTTCGACCTTTGTGCTGTGGCCGAGTATAGAGATTACATTGGCATTAAAATGAACCCCCGTCCGAGATAATGGAGATTTCTACGGGGCAAGATAATAAAATTCGACAAGTTTGAAAATAAAGCTTTCTTGCATCCTTTAAATAAAATAAAATGTTTTAAACTTGCATTTACCACTTCAGCCATGCCTTTACCTTGAAACCATTTGCATGCATACATTGTTGTTAGGTAGTATACGGTTTGCTGAGTATTCGTACTCACGGCTTTCTAATTTGCTGTTTTCAGAGGATACTCTTAGCTTTGACTTCGACTACGTCTCCGACGGTCCGTGACGTCCGCTCCTGCGCTCAAGCTTGCCTGTGTGGAGGAGGTTCGCTACCGCTGCTATATTGATGCTTCTGCTGTTGTTTTTGTTGGATTCACGATAGAGATATATCTGCTATGAGATATTTTCGGCCTGCGTGCTGATGGACCCTTTTGGAGGATTTTATTCTAATAGTTTCACTTTAACCTACTATTTTCTATTCTTGTTTCTTGTTTAATATTTCTGTTATGGTTTTTTGATTGATCGCTTGTGATATCGTGCTTGCTAAACTCCTGAGATTGGCAAAGTCACGGAAGATCGGCACTTATCGAAAGATAAGAAAAATCCCGGTCGTTACAACATACAAGACCATTCCAATCATATCTAATATTTAAAAATAAAATATAATTAATATGAGTTTCTTTAAACATGATATTTATGAATGACAAAAAAATGAGCACTTACTAACATAAATATCTGTCAATAGTAAATTGTCAAACTTTTTCAAGAGGCATAAATGGTGGAAATTCCCTCACAGTTCTAATCTCATGAACAATATGTAAGGTGAAACAACATATAAAATAACCGTGTACAAACCTATAGTCCTGATTTCTCATAATCAGCTCTACTGACATCCTTCGCACATAGTATAACCGTCCCTCCACAAGCGAAGGGTCAAACCTATCCTCTTGATCATCATATACGATGGCAGCCATTTTCTTGCCGTGTTAAAAGTTTATAGCAGATAGACTGTAACGATATAGCACTGGATGTAAATTAAAAGCACTGCTGTCACTCCTGTCCCACCCATCATGGCGATGAAGCCACCTACTCATCACTGAGCAGAAAGGAAAATGGGGGAAATCAAAATTAGACACCTCACGTCCCTTGATTTTAGGCAAAGAATTATTTTCTAAATCCAAACATTATATCAGTCGATCCCTGAAACTTGCATCAAAAAGCTACTATGGTGCCAGACCCACAAAAGTGGCAACAAATTTTACTGAATACATCACCATTCACCCATAAAAGTTAAAAATTCCACAGTACATGATTGCTTCATCCACTAAATATCAAGCAAGGCAATGGTGCAGCACACCAGACGCTCATGAAAGAAGTGCTAGTAGGCTCATTACTCCCAAAATAGGCCATAAGCCTAAAATCAGTAACTCCAAGCTGAAAACAAACTATTATCCAAAGCAAACCATATTTCAGTGAGGTCGCAGGCAACCCTGGCGCACGGTACTCATTAAAAATAACTGTTCAAGGGCAATCGAGGACATCCAATCCAATCACCAAAATCGATCTACTGTTTAGCCCTTTCTTTTTGCCTAGGATTAGGAGTAATGTAGGGTTCGTTTGGTTGCCTGTATGACTGAGCCTGGCTCGATACAGCTAGACTGATTACATACATGTTAGTCTGTTTGATTAAATGCATATGATGAAACAAGCTGAAAAGAAATAATGTTTGTTTGTCTGTACGAGTCTAACCTGTATAAGATAAAAATAAAGAAAAATAAATTATTTTAATATTTAACTTGTGTAACAATACTCTAATAACCTTTATTTTAACATTATATATCTTAATCTATTTTAATATACACTAATATATTTTAAAATAAATTAATTATTTACTAATACCTTTATTAGTTGATCTGATTTTGCATCTCACCGGCCTGTCTCCATATAAACGGAAATCTTCCTCGTTCCTCCGCAGCCTGCCCGCTCCCCACTTTTGCATCTACCGAGCCTGGCCGAGTCAGTCAATCAGGCAACCAATCATGCAGAGGTTGCATCGAGCCGGCCAGGCCTCGTCACGTGCGGGTATCAAACGCACCCGTAGCTACGCTTCTTACTAGATTGTCCCGTAAATCAGATATTTGCCTAGACCAAACTGATATATAGCTCTTGCTGGTTCATCCATGCTACTCGACAAAAACATGTACATTATCCCTTTTATTCACTACTTCAAAACGAGCTCACGGGTCACTTCAATTCTGTGTCGGAGCCATAGAAAAACTGAGGCTACAGTGCTGAGATAGCCTTCCGATCTTATAGCGACACTGATGTGTAGTTACCAGTATCGGGCAGTGCTAATATTAGCAAATCTAGTGTGTGCCATCGTATATCTACGTCGATTTACCGCTGATGTCACAAAGGCTGACACTGATAATTTTTTACAGTAGTGTCAATCATTGCTGATATCATCAACGAGCGACACTACTATTTTTAACACAGTTTCATACCTCTAATGTCAGCAGTGTGACACTAGAGAAATAATTTCAGCCCACTAAGGCCCAATCTGGAGCTTTATAAAAATCAAAATCCTAGCTGTTCCCCTTCTCTAACTCTCACTCCCTCTCACCACTCCTACTTTCCGCAGCCACCCATACAAAAACTATTTATTCCAACACCCCTCTTATGATAGTACATACGATTTTAAATTATGAGTCACCTGTATTTAGAAATGTGTAGGCCCATGATGAAGAGCCACGTGTGGGAATAAATTTTGTGTAAGTATTTATCCTAAATATTCATCTGCACAAATAATTTCTTTTCCCAGGCGGCAGGTTTGCTCGCTTGCGCAGGTGGTGGTCGTAAATTGCCGCTGCACAAGGCGAAAGGCCCACAGCATACCATAGGGTTAACAAAACCGTTGAAAAATCAGTTGGTTTTTGCTGTTTTTCGTAGACCGTTTTCATCGAACGTCTGGTTTTTGATTTAAAAATTTTAAAAAATTTGAAAATTTAAAAAATTTCATAGTACCGAAAACCGGTAAAACCGACCGGTTTATCGGTGAAACAGATGGGTTTCAAATTTTCAAAACTAAAACCGTGAAAACCGGTGAACGTGTCCCATCGGTTTAAAACAGTTTCGATCAATTTTTGGTTAAACGTGTCCCATCGGTTTTACGGCATTAACCGGTAAGTTAAACCTTGCTTGTGAGTGTGTTTTCCCACGTCAGAATTCAGTCCGTCCTAGCGCCCGTTTCAGCGAGCTTGCCGGTGCGAGCCAGGCCGAGGAGAAATCGGTTCCTCCGGAGGTGGGCGTGACGAGGATTTTTGCAGCCTGCGACCTGGCTACGACGCGGCGCAGGCACCTATCCAATCACGCATTAGGGTGTGTTTGGTTGAGCTGTGAACTGTGAAAAAGCAGTTGTGAGCTGTGAGCTGTAAAAAAGCTGCTGTAAAATATGAGCTGTGAGAAAGCTAAAAGCCGTTTGGCTTAAAACAGCTGTGAAGTTGTGAAACTGTAAGACAAATATATATAATATATATTATAGTTTATAATTATTATATAATTATAATTATATTACATAACTATAATAATATATAATTATAACATATATAGTATTATATATATTATAAATATAATATAATATACAATATAGATTAT